>JAJOOO010022886.1:0-31697 GCA_029582685.1 Solanum piurae | reverse complement strand
ACTCATGCTTATCCTTTGATGCATTTCAGATAGAGCGGGACACGAACGGGATGTTGCAGTGCCATCCGTATCCTAATGAATTTGTAGACTTATCTAAGCCATGTCCACATTGTGCTTTTTTTATGGGCTTGCAGAGGAAACAGGGTGTCAAAGTACAAGAAGGGCAACAATTTGATATTCGTGGGACAGTTGATGAGTTTAAGCAAGATGTAAGCATGTACGCTTATTGGAGACCATGCATGGATATCTATGTATCTCATGTTCGGAGGAAGCAAATATTTGATAGACTAAAAGTGTACCATTTTTACAAAGAAGGAGGACTATTAGTGCTCCATATGAAATGATAAGGATCATTTTGAGTCTTAAGACAAAGATAAGGGACAATTTTGGTCCTTTTCTCGATAATGACCACTCCATTTTTTCTCCCCTACTTTTATAACAGTGCTTTCCATCTCATTTCTTCTCAATTGAATCAACAATGAATTTTCTAATTTTCTTGTTTTGTTTTCTGTAGCCTTGCCCTTTGGCGAGTTGAAATATTGCTTACAAAAAAAATGTAAGGTTGGAGTTATAATTGTAGAGCACCAAAGCGTAGCTAATCTCAACCACCACCACCACCACCCAACATCAACAAGTTATCCGATATAAGTTGAAGAGAGTGGAATTTACGTAGATTTTAGATCATCGATTTAGTTTCAAAAATGATCCGTTACAACATGAAAAGCTACCCAAAATGGAAGTTCGTTTATGCTAATATAGAAAAATTCTTGAAGTGTGTAAATACGAAATCAGATCCATTGACATAATGGATAGGAGAAATTTAAACAGTTGCCTTAAGTCTACAAAGTTTGAAATTAACGTATCATTATTTGACTAATAGACCGTTGCAGTAATTTGAGTGCAAACTCGTTCACACGTATGTCATAAAATCGAACTCTGTAAAATGAATTAAAGGGTTAATTGACAGGGACACTGTTACATCAAAAGTAAATTTTGATAGTGTATGAGTTAGTGGTGGAATAAAAAATTTCACTAGAAGGATTCAAAGTTGGAAAATATAATACCTGAAGAACTCAAAAGAGGTTCAACATCTAACGTACATATATAAAAAAAAAAAAATTCAATCATATAAAAATAACCTAATTTTTTTCCAAAGAGATTCAGGTGAATCCTCAACTTGGCCATACTGTGGGTGGCACATGGGTAACTAATGGCTTCTAACTTTGGAGTAAGGACTGCGCCTCTGTTAGATCATTAGACTTTGCCTTGGCTTTTAAATTTAACTATACTTTATTTTATTTTATTTTCTCCATGTCAATTAGTTTCAAGAGTAATTCAAGTATTATCTTTCACCAAAATAGGTATAGAATGGATTTATCCACTTAGATTTAGATAAATAAATAAAATATTTGATATTGTGTGTAGTTGCTAATAATTAAACTTAATAATCTTTTCTAAAAGTTTGATAATAGTAAAATAATAAATTGTAAATATTTGAAGTTATCATCTATTAATTTTACATTTATGTAATGAGCTACTTCGTAGTGACAAACTACTTATTAGCGTCACTTGTTGTTCTCAAGAGCCAAATAAGTTGATCCTCAATAAACTTTTGTAGTCATTTTGAATTTTTGATATGACTTTTGATAAATATTGAGTATAGCATAAAGTACTTTTTGTGCAATAAATTAAAATAAGTCCAATAAATGTAACTCTAAAATTTGATTAAATGGACCCTCAATAAACTAAAAGTTCCAAAGAATGATATTTTAATATTTTATACGCATATAAATATGGCATGGAGTAGTCCAATCAATAAAATGGGCATCCCTTATGGACAAAATGTGACCACATTCCTTTTTCTATTATACAAAAAAAAAGTAAAGTATTTTGTTTTCAATTTTTCGTCTCGAAACCTCTCACATGTCCATGTCCCAAACTCCAAGCACCTCTTCTTCCAATGTCACCAAAAATAAAATTACTTATAATATTTTCTTCTGACATGCCATATTCTTTGCTTTTTACACTTTCCTATGATAATGCTCCATTGCTAAATTTAAATTCTAACATCGTGTGAGGAATCTCTTTGCCCAACTCTTTCTTTTATTCTTACGCCAATGTAGACATCAAAATTTTATGAGTGAGTTCGATTTTGTTAGAATTTTTAAAAGTTATTTTATTTTAAATTTATTTTATATTTATAAAAAGGGATATATATTCTTTTTAAGAGACAAGGAAATATAAACAGACATTTCTAGAGATTAAATACATTGCAAAGAGGTCCAAATAATTATATATTTATTCAATAAATAAGTTACTAACATTTCTTGAATCATAAAGAAAATTATAGAGAAGAATTATTGAAGGAACAAAATAATACTCACAAATATTCATCAATAAAATATTTCGTCATAGTTTATTTGTAATAATAGCAATTTATTTTGCAAGCAAGTATATATTCCTCCGTTCCATTTTACTTCTCATATATTTTTGGTCATTCCTTAAAAAAATATTAATAAAAAAATAATTGAGTAAATATACATATGAAAATTAATAATTAATTTTTAAAAATAACAACTACATAATTTAAATAAGAGGGAATATAAATCTTCTTTAGTTTTATTTATATTTTATTAATTATACAGTAGTTATTATAGCTTTGCATCAATAAGATCTAGGCAAAGATAATTTATTTAAGGTGACACAGATTTTAGAGGCAATCTTGATAAAGATATATCCACCACATTTGGTCGGATGTCTCTAAAGATTTTCCTTTTGTTTTCTTGCAATCACACACACGACTGCCATTTAATTTCATTTTATTTATGTCTTCTTCCTTCATTGGGAAATACACTATTTTTATTTGGATTTTATGAATATTTGATAGGAGTACTACTATTTTCTTTCCAAATCCAATGAAGGAGAAATAATAACGAAACATCTTAATAGATGAAATATAGAATTATGTATGTGTGTACATATTGACAAGCAGTAGTGAAAATACTTCTATTAATGATTTTTCTAACATATTGATAACTCTCTCTTGTCAATCACCTACTTTGATAGCCGTATTACTAAAAAATTTATTAATGATTTTTCTAACTTGAATTTCATTTAATGTCAGTTGTTCGTATTTCATTATTTCCATATGTTTGTACATAAATCACCCCCAGTTATTCAGTCATTTGATAACCAAAATCTCATCTTATTCAAAGAATCATTATAAAAGTTCATAAAGTTCAAATATTTTCTTGAAATATATTACATTTAGTGGAATGTGATATTTAGTCGGATGTCATACTATATGACATTTTATTTCAGTGAAATATTACTCAATGAGATTGTTGTAAAAGACCAAAAAAAAACATTTAAATTAATTTTACGTACGACCCCATGATATTTTAATTTTTATCTACTATAAGAGCAATGATGAAGGCTAGTGAGTTCAAAAGTTGGATTGAGTTTAAGCAGAATAGGAAAATGATGAAGCTCACATGCATCCTTATTATATACTCTTAATCATAGTATTAATTAATTACCCATCATCACCATTTTATATACTTGTAAATTATTACTAATAGGATCTTTTTAGAAGCAAAACGAGATTGGTTCAATGAATATGCAGGAATTAGGCAGCCTTCTTCATCAACTTTTTAAGGATCAACAGCAAAGCACAGATTAACGGGGCATAAACTGGAAAAAAGTGCTTTTCCATAAGTCAAACAATGTTCCTAAAACCAAATTAACAAATCCAAATTAAAACTGCTGGTACAAGGAATATTGCCCATCTTTCACTCCTAAAAAATCACTATTATACTATGATAGCGTAATTTTATTTTTTAACTAACCCCACTAAATAAGCGTTATATTTGATTGTGACTTCGACCTAACCCAATCCAATGCCTCTCACATTATAGACAGAATATTGACATTACCCAACACGAAAAAGAATAAGGGAAGATGCTCGATCGACACTAATTGTCGAAGTAAAGAATCGGACGAATGATGTATAAACACATGAGTAATCGCTCACTTTATGTTGAACTATTTACTTTTTCTAGGTGAAGATTTTTCTTTAATTGAGAATTTGTTTTTTATATTATATTCCTATTTAGCTATCATAATTTTAGGTTTTACACTTATTAAGAAGCTAGATAAGTTTATCATTATATCCTTATTTAATTTTCTCTTGAAATTAAATTTTCAATAAATAAACATAAATTAATTTGTTTTAAGGAAAACTTTCAAGACTAATAACTCTCAAGGGTAAAATAAGAAGAATATTGTTATTTATAAATTGATTTTGTAAAATGAGAAATATTAAGAAATATCTAAAAAAAAAAAATTAATAAGAAGTACATGACGAGAGTACTAATTGTAGTAATTTGTTTAGTGTATACCTCATAAACGTGCACAGGCATTAGTGTTGGGTTATGAAGGTGAATTGGGGTGTCAATGTGAAAGCTTATAATTTGCAAATCATATGATAATAAATTAGATAGACAAAAAACGTAACTAAAAACATAATATTATTATATGAAAAACTAATATAAAAGAAAATACTAAAAATGTTGAGAGAATAAATCTCTCCATAAACAAAAGTCTCTTAAACTACTACACTGTGGATTCTATTGTGTTGTTGTGTTAGAAGAAACAAACCTATATTTATAGAGTCCTAAATCATTTCCTACTAGAAAAGAACTAGCTAATAAACCAAATATGAAAGAATATTATATTTTTCTTTTAGGAAAAAATAAACTTCAAATAAGGTAAGAAAATCAAGGCAAAATCCTAACAAATCTCCCCTTTTGGCTTGAATTTTCTGGCATAATAATCTTGATCCTCTTTCTTAACACAATCTTCATGTATCACTGCTGTTAACCATGATTTAAAATTGATATGGGTTAAAACTTGGAGCCCTGTGTTAAAAGTGATGAACAGGGTTGAAAGTGGAGCTCATGCGTTAAAAGTAATATGTATGAGTTGAAAGTGGAGCTCATGCGTTAAAAGTAAGATGCATGAGTTGAAAGTGGAGCTCATGCGTTAAAAGTAAAGATACATGAGTTAAAAGTGGAGCATGAGCATTAAAGTTTGCAAGGGTTGAAAGTTGGAGCCCATGCTATAAAATAAGCATGAGTTGAAAATTGATTTTGTTTTAAAGGATGGAGCAGCAGGATATTGTTGAAAATATATTTGAAAATTTTCTCCACATGTAGTAGCACAAAAATCTTCATTATCATCACGTTGATTACAAATTGATTTGAAACCATCTTGAGCCTATCTTCAACCTTGTTAAACCATTGGATCATTGAATCATGTGCTCTGATACCACTTGTTGGGTTATGGAGGCGAATATGGCGTCATGCGGAAGCTTACAATTTGCAAATCATATAGTTGATAAATCATACGACAAATAAAAACATACTAAAGATATATTATTAATATGGTTTGGTCAAACGACCTACATATTGAAAACTAATATTAAAAAAAACATAAATATGTTTAGGAGAAAATCTCCCCATAAACAAGACTCTTAAATGACTACATTGTGGATGTTCTTGTGTTGTTGTGTTAGAAGAAACAAACATATATTTATAGAGTCCTAAAACATTTCCTACTAGAAAAGAACTAGCTACTCCAAAACATTTTCCTAAAAGGAAAGAATAAACCAAACATGAAAGAATATTATATTTTCCTTTCAAGAAAAGTAAAAACATTTATGGTAATGTTTTGTCTTTTCTTTTAGGAAAAAATAAACTTCAAATAAGGTAAAAAAATCAAGGCAAAACCCTAACAATAAGATGGAAAAGACCAACGGCTAGTATAAGCACAATACTATCATTTATTAAAATTAATTAATTAATTAATGTAGGTACAGCTTAAAAGGTTGATCAGACTATATAAGAGTGGTTTAAAAAGATGAGTGCCTGCGTTTTTTAGGTGAAATTTGCATTACATAAATGTAAAAGCTACGCCAATCCGCAATCACTTTACATGTTTTCCCAAAGTACACTCAAATTTCTTTCCCTATCAATCTTATAGGGTTGCTTATGGAGTATTGGCAGTTGTCCACTCATTTTCTATTCACTTTTACTTGCACATTTTTTTTTTTAAACGGTATGAACTTTGATTAATATTTTAAGATATATTTTTTCATAATGCTAATATGAGAAAAATTACAACTTAAAATATTCAAACATCTAAAATTTTATATTGAATCTTATTCATTTTAACTTCAAAAATTAGAGAAATCGAAATAAAATTGAACGAACAGAATACATATTTTGTAAAAGAATTATAAGCCTATACTCCGTAGGAAGTTAGGTATGGACCGCCCTATAACTATTAGGACTATATATATATATATGTAATCTTTTTTCCCTTATTCATCTGTGGTCCTAAATAAACATACTAGTGGTATATATATATATATATATATATATACTCCTGCAACACTAATCGAAAATTTTGATTCTACTTGAGGTAGCTGAATCCAAAAAATTAACTAGGTTAAAACATTCTGCAGAGGAATATATATAGCTCAAGTCAAGATAAAAGAATTACCTTGTTTGATGCTTGCCATAGAGAATATAAAAACAATACTAATTAATAAGTTATTTATATATGCAGACTGTGTATATTTTTTGGGAAAACTACGTAAATGGGCCATAAATCTCAAAATAATTACATGTTCATACTCCAATCCAAAGTACTTCAATAAATACTCATTCTCTCAAGAAGAATTACAGCCCATACCTCCATTTATTAAGGCTGATAATTTTTGCTTAACTGATACTAAACCAATATCATATACTGTATAAGTATCATTAAAATTGATAATTTTGTTTAAGTGATACTAAATCAATATATATATATACTGTATTGGTATCATTAAGGTTTCTTGTTCAGAAATTACTCATTAGTCAATAATACTATAAGAGTATATGTATATTGTTGTGGTATCGTTAGGGTTTCTTGTTCAGAAATTACTCATTAGTAAATAATACTATAAGAGTATATGTATATTGTTGTGGTATCATTAAGGTTTCTTGTTCAGAATTACTCATTAGTCAATGAAACTATAAGAGTATATGTATATTGTGATACTGATTTAGTATCAATTAATGATACCAATACAATATATAATATTGATTTAGTATCAGTTAAAGGAAATTAGTTGGGCGGGGGGGTATATAGTGTAATTATTTAGTGGGGTATGAATGTAAAAGGATATATATTTGTAATTATTTTACTTTTATGAGGTATTTGCTTAGTTTCCCTTTTTTTTTTACACATTATTAGGTCACTTAACAAACAAATATAACACTAACAACCTAAAATATAAGATAAATTAACTGCTATACTAATTAAAAAATAAAACAGACATATATGTATCTTTGTGTGTGTATTATATATCTAGAAAAGAATGATACTCTAAAGAGACTGAAAAAATTGAAACTAGTTAAGGAAGAAAACGAATTGGGCTACTGTAAAGCCAAGGTCCAAAACACATATGCTGCAGCCCAATATAATGATTTCTGCACAGGAAAATAGACTGACGTAGATCACTTCAGCGTGTGTTCAATACAAAGGTGAAGGTTTTTTTGAAAAATGTTTTCTAGAAAAATAAGTATATTTTTTTATTTTGATTTTTGTGGTTTGTTAGGTAAACAAAAATTATTATCTTAAGAGTATTTATATATAATTTAGACAAAATAAGTGGGGAGATTGGGATGAAGATGAGGTGTGTTGGAGGATGGGAAGACATAATCAATGTAAATTGTTACTAGTAGAACTTGGTTTTCCTACTTTCATGAAAACTCTTTTTTTTTTCTCATTTTCTAGGAGTTTGCATACCTTAGAAAAAATATTTTTCAACATATCTAACCAACCAAACATGAGAGAATTGGATTCTTCACATTCATAATGAATTTGATTTGTCAGAAAAGAAAAAACGGGGAGAAATTAGGGAGATGTGCAAATAAATTAACATTTGTCTTCGAGTATGTCATAAAGTTTGCTAGTAAAAGTTAAAGCTCCAAGATAATAATTATTTTTCAATAATTACACAAATTTTCTCATTAAGCCCCATAGAGCTCAGTTCCACTTTTCGAATAGGGGCATCTCAAAGAGTTTGAAACTAGTATGGCAAGGGGCAGAGCTAAGTCTGAAACCCATTCGACAAAATTTTACACTGTCTATATAAGGTTATTAAAATTAAATTTTATGTATTTATAGTTAAATTAATTTTTTTGTGTGTTTACTTCTTAAAAGAACCCTTAACGAAAATTCTTAATTAATTGCCACCAAGTAGCATCGGATTTAACATGTAAGGAACCCAATGTATATTATCGTTACGGACGATAGATAACAAATTGGTGCTGGACATGTATTCTTAGGCCCATTGATACAACAGAATAATAATGGAGTCCAGCCCCACCATTGTCTTTTGCCATTTCTCAAGGAAACGAAGGAAAATGTTCAGTACTACATTTAATTTATATGCATTGATAATATAAATATACATATATATTTTTACCCAATGATGTGCAAATATTTTTTACACCATCAATAAATAGAAGTCAAGCTCATTAGCTTACAAAGTAGTTGTTACTTCAGAATTAGCACCATACATGTTGTGTTGAAAAAATGAATTTTGTTTGTAATTTAACAAAAAAAATGAATCTCAAGCATAACTCGATCTGAAAAGCTAACTTAAGAGATGAGGATCGTTCAAGTCTATATAAAGAAACCGCTCATCTCTTTTTCATACGTCAAGGGCTCTTCAACATTACAATTTACTCCCCTGCCTTACTTTCCGTACAGCCAATTGTACCATTTTAATGCAAAGAATGTTGACCACCAAACCTCAATACAAGTGATATTCAACAAAACATTTGAAAGTAAGAAAGGAAGATGCCTTGTTTCCTGTTTTAATTTGTCTGGGTGTTATCATTGGGCCCAGGACCATCATATGTCAAAGGACAAATGGGCGGTGTTTAATGAGATATATTCGGCTCTATTACATGTTCAACTTTACATATCAAGGGTATAATTGTAATTTAGTAATTATTTTACTATCGATTAACCTATTCAGAAAAATCTTAAATTGTTATAAAATCTATAGCTTGATAACAAAAATAATCAAAATCATTATATCAATTATCCATTACCAATAAATTAATAATATTTTTTTGATTCGAGCTTGAACTGCCCTAAGTGAAGTATCAAATGGTGCAAAAGCACAAAAAGTATTCGAGAGGCAAGGTGTCTAAGTCCAAGTTGCTCCAAATCGTACTGAATATTTTGTTGCCCCACCATCGACCTCATCAGATACCATTCATTTAACGTGTGTGTCACGATCGGGGTAAAATGACTAGATAGATTTATCAAGCTCCTGAAATAATGCAAACAAAATCAGACATTTCGTTAAGAATATTTCAGGTATAATATATAAGTTTATAATTTTTTGATAAATGATGTTCAATCGACCATCGATCACTCTACGTGGATATGCCATTGCAATCTAACATAATATCTTCATCCGTGATCCGTTAAAACTCCAAATTACTCTTTGTTTGGTTCTGTTAGTACTGTTGCATTTTATATACCTAACCTAGAGGCGAATTTAGGTTTAGGACGAGTTTAATTATGTTGAACAGTCTAACTGATGTTTCATTTACTGAAAATGTAAACTCAGTATTTTAAATATGGTTCTTGATTTTTAAAGAGAGAAATCAGAAAGCTAAGCTGATAAACAATCTAACACGTCACTCAGTGTAGGCCAATCAAAGGAAATTGATTCAAATAAGTACAATTTATAAAGCATATAAAAAGACATATTTAGCTATGTTTTCGTGTATTTACGATTGTACATGTTAATTAAGCTAGTTGCTTTATTGGGCATGGAAAGAGAAATCAGTGTGTCATTCACGTCTAATCAAAATAATTTAAGTTGAATTATGGCCATATGAATGATAAATTATGTATTGTAATTTGTAACCTACCTAAGTTAAGCTTTCTTTTTTCTTAATTGTGTACTTTTCTTCAACTAAAACACCTACAGTTTTTGCGTGTTTGGAGATTCATCCAAATTAGTACGTTTCAATTTTGTAGTTTCCTCTAATTAATTTAGCAAATTTTGAGGAAGAAGCAAAATTGAGAGGAAAAATATTAAAGAATGTCTATATTCATTTAATTTTCATATGACTAAATGAGGATAAGGAAAACTTATCCCGCATGGAATATTTACACCAAATTAATGAATTCATGAAATATACATATTTATTATTTAACCATGATTTGATGTCTACATTAAATGTAATTTTTATTTAAAACAAGTGCAAAGTATTCATTCCCGAACAGGGAAACCATGAGCTTGCTATGATTGTGCCCACCATATGGCGTAATAGAAAAGGCAAATTCTTGTGAAAGTTATTATGATGAGAGATCTAAATTATAAAATTTTACAAAATGATTATCATTATATCATATGGTTGAGTAACGTTTAGCACTAATCACTAATTATGCGTGCATCTTCACTGCTCTTTCCAGCTATGGTGAAATCCTGGTACAGGACCCTATAATTATTATATAAATAAATCAGAAAGAATTTTCTATTTAATTACTAGAAAGTAGGAAAAGATAAACTGAACAGTGGTGATTAATCCACCAAAATGCTTATTGAGACATTTTAGTGAAAATTTTAGCTCCTAATTATAAAGACGTGAAACTTGTACCTACAGAGATTCTAAAGTCCATGTCATTAGGGTTGTTTTGGCAAGTCTAATCAATTTTAATAATTTAAAAAGTATGACACTCATATTTATTTTTTCAAAATTACCATATTATATTAAAAAAATTCAAAGTTTCTGTATAAAAATATGAAAAATAATAAAATTAATTAGAGAAATTAAAAAAATATTTACCTTCTTGAAAATGTGTCAACTGGTGGAATGTTAATATGGACCCAATATATGGTGTGTGGTGGGCGGTGAAAAGGATTACGCTGTCGTTCCTCGTTTGTAATCTGTAGATCCAACCACAATAAGTAGATGAATAAAGAAATAAATATAATTGAATAATTAAAAGTAAACAAGAAAAAGAAGATTAAAGCAAATACTCGAACGACGTGTTTTTTTAATCCCATAAAATATTAGCAAGATTAGATGTATAAATCGTCGGTGGATCTAGCTGTCAGAAAAAAATGGAAAAAGTTCAAAAAAGGAGACTAAGTTAACTATTTTCTCTCAAATTGCTAGTACTGTTCCCCTTAATTAATTACAGATATGGTAATTGTTGGCTAAAAATATAATCCAGAATTCTCTTCAAATTACTTTTTTCATGCTACATGTGTGAACACATGAAAATGAGATGAATATAATTAGCAAGCAGTCAAATATAAATTTCAATTACCCATTTTTGCCCAAATAAATTTGAAAGATAAAATTTACACATGACTACGTATTTAACAGTGCCAAGAAGAAAGAGTGGAACGTTACTTTATCCCCTCCACTTTGTCACGAAAAAGTTTAAGTTTAGGGGAAAAAAAAAAATTATAAAAAGTTTTATATGGACAAAATAAAAAGTAATATGGAACGTGATCTTTAGAGCCCCAGCAGCAATTGTCATATCCCCTCTTTAACGTGGAAAAAAGCACCTAATCTTATAAAAGTAGATTCTCACTACACCTGTGGCATTCCGTTCCTTTATGCGTCCCTCAATTGACTCTTTTTAATTGTGAAAATTACCGTTCAATATTTCTTAGGTTATCTAGTTTACATGACTTCGATTATATTTGACAAACTAGATGCCCAATGATATAACAAAATCAAATTGCTTAATAAGTTAATCTTGTTTGCTAACTCTAAACTCAACAAAATCTTAATTTCAGGGCATAATTATAGAAAGTGCGGGCTAATGGTCACCCCACCCCTACAGGCTACAACAAACAGATCTTGCAGCTAACAGAAGCTTCTCTTTGCTGTCTTTTTCTCTCTAGAGAATTATTTTGTGGAGCAAAATTCGGAGATGAATTTGGGAAAAGAAAATACTAATTTAAGAGAGACCTTCAAAACATTACCATGAGAGCAGCAGGTCTAAGCATCTTCTTCATATTATCACTGCTTTCATCTTTTACTTGTCAATTTCAAGATTTGGTTGTCAAGGAAAAAACCAGGAGGATTCTGCATCAACCACTCTTTCCAGTAAGTGCAACACCGCCGCCGGATTCTGAAATATCGCCGCCACCACCGGCAGAGCCAGTCAACTCTCAGCCTTTTTTTCCAGAAGTCCCTACTGGGACTACACCAGATCAGACACATCAACCTCCAGTAACTCCAGCTAATGGAACTCCAGTGTCAAACTCAGTTGCCACACAACCAGCAAAGCCAGTCAAGAAAGTGGCAATTGCAATATCAGTTGGAATTGTTACCTTGGGAATGTTATCTGCTTTGGCATTCTACCTTTACAAGCACCGTGTTAAGAACCCAGATGAAACTCAAAAGCTTGTAAGAGGAAATTCTGATCAGAGGATCAATGAGGAATCAAGAACGCCGCCTTCGACTTACCTTTACATTGGGACAGTTGAGCCACCTGCTAAAACATCAGCTGTGACTGAGTCCAATGGTGCTACTGGCTCACCTTATCGAAAGTTGAGCTCTGTGAAAAGAATGGATACCAGGTATAGGCCAAGTCCTGACCTTCAACCCCTTCCACCACTGAGCAAACCCCAACCCCCTCCAAGCATTAATTCACCTACTGCAATGTCATCATCCGATGAGGAGAGTCATGACACTGCATTTCACACTCCACAAGGCTCCACTGTCAGCAATGAAGAAGGTTATTACACTCCCAGTTTACGTGAGAATTACTCAAGCAACAAGAATTATGTTCCTTATTCAAAGAGAACTTCTCCAAGATCACGCCTTTCTGATTCATCCCCTGAAGTAAAACATTCTATAATACCATCCATTAAGCAAGCTCCAGCTCCCCCACTTCCTCCGCGGCAACCACAAGGGGGTCTGATAGAGCAACTTCCACCTGAGCCTCCCTTGCAATATACTAGGCCAGAACTGCCATATGTGACAAAAAGGGCCAAGTTTTCATCACCACCTCCTCCACCAGATATGGCAAGGCTTCAATTGATAAGCAACCAAGCCCAACAAATATCAAAAACAACACCACCACCTCCACCTCCTCCACCACCCCCACTTCCACTCTCAACACCCCACAAACCGGAAGGATCACAAAGGAATGTTCCTTCAGCAGGTTACCAGCAAATGGTCAAGACAGAATCAAGGAGTCCCACTCCAAAATCAACACCAGGGAGTGAGAAGACAAGTACTTCGGAAGAACAAAACGGAGGTGCCAGTTCTTTAGAAAGACATGATTCTAGCGATACAGATCCATCCAAGCCTAAGTTGAAGCCTTTGCACTGGGACAAAGTGCGAGCAACCTCTGATCGAGCCACAGTGTGGGACCAATTAAAGTCGAGTTCCTTCCAGTAAGTAGATGCTCAAATATAATATGGTTGGATTACCAGCAACACTAATATCTTACCAAAGAAGTACCTTTTGTATTGCAGATTGAATGAGGACATGATGGAATCACTTTTTGGATGTAATTCAGCAAATTCTGTACCAAAAGAAGCAACAAGGAAATCAGTCCTTCCTCCTGCTGAGAAGGAGAATAAGGTACTTGACCCCAAGAAGTCGCAGAACATTGCCATAATGTTACGAGCACTGAATGTAACTAAGGACGAGGTTACTGAAGCCCTTCTAAATGGTATGTAATCTCTCATGTTGAGATTCAGAACTATGATTTGTAGTCTCTCATGTCGTGATTCAGTATTTTGTACATAGTTCAGATATGCCCAGACAAGTGAAACTGCAATCGCTTTCTGCATAATGTTGAAATGGATAAATGATATAACAAGCATAGCCATTTGCTTCTGAAATTGCTTTGGACCTTTAGGTTAGAGAACATTTAGAAAGGGTGAATCAAGTCAATTACTAGAAATAGCCAGCGAGAACTTGCATTTTCATATGGTATTATTCCTTCTTACTTTCACACTCCGTGTAATGAGAAAGCCATTTCAAATGCATATTTTTCTAGTTCTCCAACTGCAAGTTCCTAATTGCACCGTAGAGTTCAAGCATCCAAGCCATAGTAGTCTTAAGAGTTTCCCCTAATACCATTAGGTGCCTCGGAGTATTATCAAATTATGCCAGCACAAATAAAGAAAGTTTTCCTATTCCAAAGGTAAAAGCTTATAGTTCTACTTCTCATTCAGCAATAACTCCAGCCTCTTCAGAAGAGCAAGAAAACAGAAAACAACAGATATTCAAATACACATGGTCCTGTTGAATTCAATAATCACTTTGAAGCATTTAGACAAAGCATCCCTTCATCTTTTATAATTCTTTCAGTATTCCTGAAAACTTATACGTGCTTTGTCTAGCCAGAAAATATGCATATTATTGTCATTCTTATGTGTAGACTTTGTAAATCTCCCTGGAAACTCTGACAGCATTTTGCTGAACCAAACTTTTAAGACATGCATGCAACATCAACTTAAAATACCTCTTTCGTGAGTATATTGTTTCAAGTTGTGCCATCTTTGAACAAAGAGAGTTGAACACAACAAGTGCACAAGAGGACTTCATATGCCATTTTGAAGCTAATTGTCTAATAGTTAGGAGTATTTAATTGCATATTTTTCAGCTCATATACCAAAATAATTTACCTATGACACCAGTAAATTAGGCATGTTTTATGCACATCATATCAGATTGAATATTCATTATACCTATGATGATGCCTATTTATCGTAGCTATCACAGGAAATCCATTTTTTACAGCTTCATTATACATGGAATGTCTTTTGGTGTTGCAGGAAATCCTGAAGGACTAGGGCCTGAGCTTCTGGAGACTTTGGTCAAGATGGCTCCTACAAAAGAAGAAGAGATAAAACTAAGAGAGTACAGTGAAGATGCCTCAAAGTTAGGCTCTGCAGAACGATTCCTTAAGACAGTGCTTGATATACCATTTGCCTTCAAAAGAGTAGAAGTCATGCTTTACAGAGCAAATTTTGATGGCGAAGTAAAAGATTTGAGGAAATCCTTCCAAACCCTCGAGGTACGATCAACTATCTACTTAAATTTTTACCATCTCCAAAGATCTTAAAAGTCATTTGTATTCATTTGTTAATAATACATCAATATATTGATTAGGACAAAATTCTGATGCTTGTTCACAAAACTAGGACATTCCATATGCAACCCAGATAACCATTATAAATTATTCCACCAATATACATTAAGATAGACTCCTTGCCACTATGATTCCTCAAGAATTGTTTTTTTTTTTTTTTACAAAATACAGAACCTTTAGATTGTAGAATCAGCATCAGGCTACCTCAAGAATCGTTCAGATGTACCCTTACCCTTTTATCATCTCGTTTGAACTCCTCCTTTACACAAATTTTAGTATGCCTCATGACTCTAATTTCTCAGAATGATGTGACATAAATATGTTATATATTGATGTCTCGCAGGATCTTGACTGCACTAGAACTTTTACATTGGTGTTCTTTGTGCCTGAATTTAGAGTTAAATTTAACACTTTTAATGATATTATTCGCATGGATTACCTTTCTAAGAATCTTCACTACAACAAATTATTCCACTGGTAAACTTGAGCCACTCTCGGAGAAATACTGTTTGAATTACCTAAATAACATTATCTAGGCTAAATTTCTTTCTGCATCTATACTTGGTATTTGACTTTTCTTACAATAATTTAAAAGGATCGTAATAACTCTGGTGCATTGCACATCATACGAACAGGTAGCCAGTGAAGAATTGAAGAATAGTAGACTATTCCTCAAACTCCTTGAAGCTGTTCTAAGGACAGGAAACCGCATGAACGTTGGAACTAATCGTGGTGATGCCAGAGCTTTCAAACTTGACACTCTTTTGAAATTAGTAGATATAAAAGGAACAGATGGGAAGACGACGTTGCTTCACTTTGTGGTCCAGGAGATTATCAGGTCAGAAGAGCTGGATTCTGAACCCCCAGGCAAAGATCTTTCTAATAAAGCACACATCAAATTCAAAGAGGAGGATTTCAAGAAACAAGGTTTGCAGGTTGTTTCTGGATTAAGCAGAGAACTTGGCAATGTCAAAAAAGCAGCAGCAATGGACTCAGATGTCCTGGGGAGCTATGTCTTGAAGCTTGCAGTGGGACTTGATAAAGCAAGATCGGTTTTGCAATATGAAAAGCAAGGTATGCAAGGTAACTTTTTTGAATCGATGAAAGTATTCCTTAAGGAGGCAGAAGATGGAATAGTGAGGATAAGGGCAGAAGAAAGAAAGGCCTTATCCATGGTCAAACAGGTAACAGAATATTTTCATGGTGATGCTGCAAAAGAGGAAGCTCATCCTCTCAGAATATTCGTGATCGTGCGAGACTTCCTCTCCATATTGGATAATGTATGCAAAGATGTTAGGCGAATGCAGGATCAAACAGTGGTAGGTGGTGCAAGATCATTCAGAATAGCTGCTACTGCATCACTACCAGTCTTAAGCAGATATAATGTGAAACAAAAAAGGAGTTGGGATGATAATAGCTTATCACCATGAGATTTAGGTGAAAATAATTGAATATCATTAATGTACCAGCACAAATGGAGCATGGAGATGAGGAAAGCAATACCAGATTGAATCAGTCTCACATCTTCAAGAAGACAATAACATTTTGGTGCTAGCAGGCAAAAATAGCTCCCAGCTCCATGAACAAGACGCAATAAGTGAAGGAACAGTACAAAGAGTAGGCAGTGTATACACATCAAACCTTCACAAAGATACAAATATTAGACAGCAACATTCTAGGATTCCATCAAATGGGACTAGTTATTCATAATGAACCTTCAATGCAAATGAATCGACATGAGGTAAAGGGTTTATTCCTCTTTTTTCTTTTGAGACTGATATCGACCTAGACACAGTCCTGTTCATTTATAAACACAGTGAAGAGACATAAAAGCTCAACGCCGAGGAACATGATAGTCTGATCTCAGTTTTGTTAGTATCATGCTGTAATACCAAGAAATTGTTCCTCTTACTCTATAGAATAAACATTCTTTACACCTTTGTCTAAAACTTTAAGTCTCATACAGCTGTTAAACCAGCAGATTAAGTGGATTTAGGCCACAACTAATGCAAAATGGTGAGTAAAAACTAAATAAAGTAAAGCATTTTCAGCAACCTAATAAACTCTTTGGATATACAATTCCCATCCAATGTCATTAAATTATAAATTCGCCTTATGTAATGGTAACTACATCAATGATGAATACCATAGTAGACACACCAAATGCCTGTTTAGCCAATGCAGACCTGATTAATAATTGTACTAGCTCCTTATAGTATATGATGAGATAGGAATTAGGCATTGTACATAGACATACATACCCAGAGGCGCACAGGTTCCTCAAAGGCTACAGTTCCCCTTCGTCATGCGTTTTTTGGTGTTGGGTAATGGCCACCACACTGATTTTGTGAATCCGATTTCCCTCCATGAGCGGCACCATTTCTTTCTCTTGGCGAAACATTTGAAGCGTGACACTGTCATGGAGATAATAAGTAAGCTACCCCCTTATATAACTGGCTTACTTTCTTCTTTACGGTTTTACCCCCTTCTTCATTACAGGTGGCACTCTATACTTTTTAAGTACTAATTTGTTAGTAAAAAAGAAGTGTTATACTGACATAATTAAATTTTATAACTACTCAAATGTCAATGTCATGATTGTTAGTTACTGTATCGTGTGAGTTGTATTGATACATTGTCAAAGGTGGTGGGCTATCGATCTCAAGTAAGCTGAGTAATTTAATTGTCCATTGATCTTAATAAATAGTTACAATGAGATACATTGTAGAAAGTGTAGCTTGACACAAAATTCCAAATTAATAGTACAAGATTCAATGAATTGTATATCTATTTAAAGAATGAATACAATAAGGTGCAACAATGATTGATTGTACTGCACATTATGTGGATTCAGATGAGAAGAATGGAGCTCCAGAAATGCTCTTGGATCTCACTATCTTTCTCACCAATATACTCCATTTCATTTCATCCTTCTTGTTATGTTTTCTGCGTTTCTGCTTAAAACTCCTGCGTAAACATAAAAAATAATAATATTAGTCAACCTATAAATATGATGAATTCTGATCGATATAAAACAACAAATGGCTGATCTTCTGTGTTTGTTTCTTGCAAATATAGGAGAAAGATAAATTTAACATAACAAACCTGCACAAAGGAACTTTACAAACATCCGAATTGGCACAAAGACGAGAATGCAACTCCAAAACTTGCCACATCCTCTTGCAGTGGATGCAGCCACCTGGGACTCTCAACTTGCACCCGGCAAAGTGACGAATGAGGGATTCTAGCCCTTTACATGCTGCATAATGGCATGGTTCTTGATCCTCTTTCAAAACCTTATCATGGGGACCAATTGTACGGCAACCATCTTTGCATATGTGAACCAGGGCTTCCATTGCCTCATATAACTGCATATACATTTTCCTCTCATTGTTTTTTCTCACCCTTTCCTTTTCCCTCTGCAAACAAGTCGTTATATTAGTTAGTATCAAACCCAAAAGGAAAAAAAATAAAAATTAAATGGGATAAGATCCCTTTTGTACATATAAGGGTACTTTACTTACAATATCCTCATCAATTATGGATTTCAACATCTGTTTTTCAAGCACAGGATGGCTTTGTTTCATAGCTTTCCATCCTTCTGTGGCAGAAATAGGCTTTAGATTTTTCAGTATAAAATGGTGACAAACAAGGCTAAGCCGAGAGGCATCACACAATAGTGCTAACTGGAAGATGTCAACCACATTTTCCGTGGTTAATCTTTGCTCCAGCTGCCACTCACATTCTCGCTTTAGGTGGGTGACTGCATATGCATGTGATAGCACCAAAAGGCTCAACCCATGCTCCTTCATTTTTTCTTCCTCATACCTGCAAAGTGAATAATGAAAATACAGATGATCAACCTAATTTAGATTACATATATATTATACTGCTATCTCAATATTGATTTGGCTTTTGATCACTTCGTAAAGATTAATTTGCAGATCTCAATGACAATGTGAGACAACTACCATTGATTAAATGCCTTGCCATGAAAACATGACAGTTATAAGAAAGTTATGTCAAATTATGATAATTGTACAGTAAGAAATATGGTTAAAGAATTTGGAAGCCAAATAGGCATGTGCCAAGGAACCAAAGCACACAAATAATGTCAAAGGAGAATGAATGATTGTACCTGGAAGAATACAAGAATCTGATGAAAACTTGAACAGCCTCAGGTGGAACCCCATTTATGGAGATGGATCGTTGACCACATCGACCATGTGCTCTTGATTGTTTTAAATTCAACATGCTTTTAAATACTGCAGAATTCACACCCTGTTCACATAAATGGGATCAAATCTTAGTGTCTGTTTTGTATGGTGAAAAATCTTTTCTTACCTTGAATTTCAACAAAGGAAAATGAATTAATGTTCTATAAATCTAACTTTTTACTGAATATCACTTGTTTTAACGAACAATTACGCATTTGTTGTCTTTAATAACCATAAGCTACACCATTATCTTCTTCCTTAAACAACCATCATGTTTCAGGATAAAATATTATTCAACGAAAGTATTTTCTATTGTTATACCCTATCTTACACCTTAAACAATTACCATACGCCAAGATAAAATAATTTTCATACAATTTTTTTTATGGAATATATTATCCACACAATTGTGTAAAGAACGTACCAAAATACTAGCATGTGCGTAGAGGACGCCACCGTTATCTGTGTTGATCGAAACGTCGGCTCTGTAACCTTCATCAAAGAGGCAATCCCAAGTATTCTTTGTAGCTGTTGGCGTGCAGCAGTATTTTCTCACTGCAAATGTACTCTCCTGCCGGCTACTTATGAAAGCAAATGGCAATGGAGGCGGGTTTGGTGAGGCGCTCACCCGCGGAGATTCCTCATCTTTCTTGCTCATTCGCTTAACGATCCTTCTACAGAATTTTAAAAAGGTAAATCACTATCAATAACGTGTCAAATTGGAGATTCAAGCTTTAATTTCTAGGAAACAATAAGATAGCACGATCCATTATATTTTAGGTTGCATCAATTCAACGCAATTCCATATCTCCTAATCAACAAAACCGATAATGTGATCATTTGTGTTCATGAAGAAAGTTTGTGGGTTGATAGAAACAAAATTAAATTATATTGAATGAATCAATTCTGCCTGGGCATTACCTTTTTTAATTCACCCAACAGAGAAACAATATGAACAAATTCTGGGAAACAGCTTCAATGTTCAAACAAACCCTTTAATATGTCCTTCCAAAATTTAAAAACAAAAAGAGACTTTTCTGTATCAATCAATCGTGCCTCGATTCAAAAACTAGGCGATTAAAACAAAATTTCTATCTAATATCTAGATATTAAGTACCAAAATTTTCACCTTTGAACCCAATAGGTCAAACCCAATTGTTACCGAACAAAACGTTATGGCAGGAGGCCCAAAAAAATAAATATTAAGAATATTGCCGCTGCAGTTACCGGCAAAATGCCAGCCGATTCTGGCAACAATTGGGAAATTGGATCAACAGGAAATTTAGAGAGAAGAAAGAGAGTAATGAAGAAGGTGGAGGCTGATTATTTAAAGGAGAAGGAAGAAGGATTTGGGATCAAATTAGGAATGGGTGTTAATTAATTAATTAACGAATAGATAAACATGTGATGATGTGTATTTGTGTCAGCTCCTATGCGATTACACCGTTGATTTGCCAAAGACTGAGTGAGTCTTATTTTTAAGTCAAATCTAATCCAAACGAGTCGTAATTTTTTATTTCATACTTGGCTGATTTGATTTTTCTAAATAAAATAAAAGATAAAGCTTCCACCAATTAAATAATTAGTATTTTTTTTCCTTCTAAAGTGATGTTTGGAAAGCAAAAAATTGTTTTACCATTGATAAATAGAATTGAACCGAACTTTAAACGCAGGGTTTTACTAATACAATATAAAAAAATTCAATAACCACATGTGAAATTAACTCTATAGTTCTGTAGCCCTCCGTTTCATTTTACTATATTTTTTTAATTTGTTAATTTTAATTAGAATTTTTTTAAAATATTAATCTTATTATTATATGAAATAATAATTTTAAATGATTTTTTGGTAAAACAAATTATCAAATTAACAAGTAAAATGAAACGGCTTTAATTATTGTAAATAATTATTCTTTATGTTTCATTTTAGTTGACTCATATTTTATCATAAGTATATTTTACTAATTAAATCATAGATGAAAAACACCAATGATAGAAATGAAAAAATATATAATATATTTTCTTAATTTTTAAATAAAATATTTATTTTTGACGTGGGTAATATAAAATGCACGGAGTATAAATTATTATCTCAAGGATGCACTCCTTTCACGAGTTTCAGGTCACGATATGTAATTACTGCATAGAACCAAAAGTTGTGTAATTAAACAATCCGACCCTTCACATCACGAGACGTTTACCATCTTTCTATCGCAAAAGTTATTAAGAACTTGTAGCTGGGAAACTGTCAACATAAATAAAATAACAATACGTTGCCTTTTTATTTTTTATACCAACCTGCAAATTAAATACTAGATGAAAACGTAACTTCACTTGACTCAGCAGAAAGCAACACAAATAATAACAAATTGAACCGTCTTGTCTGTGAAGCAACACTTATTTAATTTTTCTTGATTTTGGAGTTTATTCTCTTGGGCCCTTTGCACTTTTTCCTCTATTTATTTTAACCCCTCCTATACTTTAAATAGTAAGACATATACAGAATTTTAAATAGTGCATATGGGTTATTATTTTATCAATTAAAGTATTACTATTTTTTATAGTATACAACGAACCACATGCAAACATTGTAAAGCTGTCTACGTGCATCATTGATCATTGAGGCAACTCAATATTGATTTCACACGTACCTAATTGTATAAAATGACAAATTTTCTACCTTTAGTAGTTTGTTTTTAATAAAATATTGTACAGTATCTCAACCACCGTATTAATAGAGCACATACAAAATCGTATATCAATAGCATAAACACACATGTTCTTAAAATGACAGCAATATCGATTTGTATAATAATTTTCGTTTGTCTTTGCTATTTTATTTTTTTTAATGTATAAATGTTCCCTTTATTTTCATGTAGATGAGCTTGTCCAAAATCATGCCAAGAGACAAATTATTATCTCACCTACTGATGTGGACTACTAACACCCCCTCCACCGTCGTCAGAGCATGGATAAGATAATGTAAGAGGCTTCACATTGGGTGAAACAAGAATTGGATGGACACAAGTTGATAACATGGTAAAAAAATGAACCTCAATCTTAAAAAATTAATTAAAATTTAACAATTGAAGAGACAAATTATTATCGTACCCACTGATATGGAACTAGTAACAAAGCTAAAACTATCGCAGAGAAGAAAATGTTATGTTTCCTTATATCTGTTGTTTTATTTTTGTTTTCGCAAACAAATTAGAACAATTTTTGGAACATAAAACAAAGTTGTTCCTATATAATACATCATCAATTATTGGAAGAACATGTACAATTAATCCGAATACTCTCAAATACAAAATCAAAGTCTTTTGTATACTAGTAAAGTTCTGATAACAGCTCTGGCGACATCAGAAAGCTCACGCACGGTTGTGTTGAGAGCATCGGTCAGCATCACCAAACAACCAACTACTGCATCTTCTGCAAACTTTGGGTCCCCTTTTTAAATAAATGAAAGATTTTATGCCCAAATTCACATCCAACATCACTTTGTTTGACCCTCGTATTTCAAATCTAGAGAATCTTTTTGGACGGAGGAAGTAGATTGTTGACACCTTTTTCATTAAAATTTTAAGTAATGACTTTGAATGATTTAATACCTTACAATTTCATATGAACTGAGTGACAGTGTTTTAAAAAACTCTGTTGGAACTCGCCCTGGGGCTCTAGCAAAACGCCTCAAGACTCAAGTGTGGGGCTTAGTTATATAAGACTTAGTCCCCAAGCGTCCGACTGTACGCCCTAAGCACGCCCAATGCCCAACTCTCGGGGCTCGCCTAACAGATCTTGCAAAAATTATGTATTAAAATCTTTAGTTAACATTGTTGACTATCATAATTCTTGAATAAATGAATGAAACTTAATAATTTTTTAATCTATAGAGATAAGAAGATTGAGAGTAACTCAAATAACAAGTTGTAGTATCGCATCTTTACTATTTCGTAACACTATGAAGGTGATTATATATTACGTAACATTTCTTTTAAAAATATGAAGCGAAATTTTATTTTTTCACTTATGATTGGTCTTCATGATTTTGTCATATGTCTCAAAATTATCATATTTTATATAGCTATTTGAAAGTAATTTTATATTCATGATGAAGTGATGTTTTATTATAATACTAGTAAGTTTTATTGATTACTCCTTCTTTTAGGGGGTAAATTGTATAGTATGATTTTTTTAGAAATAATGATTCTCTTATTATTAGAAAGTTAAGATGTTAGAGTATTTATACTTGTATAATCATGTTAAAAGTTTTATTTTCTATGAGTTTCTTTAATCATGTTTGTAATTATTTCAAACTATTGATATATTTTTATAATTTTGTGTTATTATATAATTATACTATATTGTAAATTAAAAATTTAAAGATCCATAGGGCTTATGTCCCACGTCTCAAGGCTTACGCCTCGCCCTATACTAAGTAAAACGCCCCGCCTTTTAAAACACTGGAACTGACCAATCAACTAAACACTAGAGAATGTCAAACAGCTATAGAAATTTTACAATGTTCTCTATTGCAATTTATCCAACAAATAGAACAAGAAGAGCCACACTTAGATAGAAGGAACTGGAAGCTTTAAGCAAAAAATCTCTTCATCAACAGGTAAAGTTATAATTACATGACAAATCCAACAAATCAGAAAAATGCTAAAGAGCTACTAGTAGCTGTTTGAAGGAGTAGGTACTGTTGTATGTGCTAAAATTTTAGGTAAATCACAAGCTGCTTGAAAGCCTAGGCTAGACACTCTTCACAAATCACAAACTTTGGAATACTGGATCCTCCTAATTCTTTTGGTGTTTTCTTTTTTTCTTTTTCCTTTTTCCCCTCGAGCTAAAGAAAAACCAGGGAAAATGTAAGGAGTTTTGGGATCTACAATTGTGTAACTGAGGCTGCAATATCAAAAAAATATATCTTTTTATTGAATTTTCAGGCAATCTGAGAGAATTAGTAGGGTGGTTCCTCTCGTGAAGGAATTGTACAAAAAAACCTGGTACCTTAAGTTCATGTACTTCATACCTCAAACCCCTTTAAGGCTACTGCAACTGGCATGCTCAAGAATCCGAAAAATACACTGACAAACCATTGGCAGAATGAGAGGGGTGTTGTGCTTGCAAATGTCCCCAGATATTCTATAATTATGATTTGGAACACAAGTGTTACGCTGATAACTGTAACAAATACGTAATTATCAAGAATTCCTTCCCAAACGTCAACTTTTTCCATCTCTCGGGAATTTATTTCATTGAAGAGCTGCAAATAAGAATTAAAAGTAACGTAAATCACTGAACACCATTATCTGATTTACTGGAAAAAAACAATTGCAAGTGTCTCTTCAAATTTTACCTGGCAGAATACAAATGTGTTGAAGATAATTGTATTGAGGGTTAGTGTAGCATCAGGGCCACTTAGACGAAATAAACCCATTCCAGCTGACTGAAGAAACCATATTACTACGAACTGGTATAAGGATTGTCCCAAGATATTCCGCCACATGACGTTACTTATAAAATTTCCCGTCCTGCCTACTGGGGCTCTGTTCATTAGTTCATCATGAGGAGGCTCTGTTGCGAGGGCAAGGGCTCCTAAAGTATCCATGATCATGTTAACCCACAGGAGTTGAACAGCAGTAAGTGGAGCAGTTCCTGAAGGATAGTTTGAGCAGAAGCATGATAGTTGAGAATAATATTCGGGTGTCTATGAAATAGAAGTAATTGGCAATCAAAATTGCTTTAAAAGCATAGTACAAGAAGAGAAAGGTTCCTGACCAGTGAAACAAGCTGACAAGAAGTTGACAACCAATGCAACAATATTAACAGTCAGCTGAAACTGAACGAATTTCTGAATGTTTATATAGACTGAGCGTCCCCATTTGGCTACTGTCACAATTGTGGAGAAATTGTCATCCAATATGATGACATCGGCACTCTCTTTGGCAACCTGAAACCAGAGTCAAAGGAAGTATGTCAGAGTAAACTTACAAATTAACCACTCAATGTAGCAAACTTTGCCTTATGTAGTCAGTATAGATAGACTTTCGCCATAAGATAGACACTATCCTTTTTATTCCCGTCTTATTTTACATCAAGCTGTTTGATCAGCTAAGAATAGTAACAAAAGAAATCTCTAAACTCGTTGCTCGATGCAACTTATTTCATTAGACTTGCAAGCAGAATATGAAGACCAGTTATTTCAACTGTTAAGCCTAAGAATGAGTATGCTGTCAACCAATAACTGTGCATGTAAATGCATTATCCAGGGAGAATTTGGTACCAAATAAAATGTAAAACACTGAACTATTTATTATCTTTGATTAGGAATGGACTAACGAGAGATTATATTTCACCTCAGTTCCAGCAATGCCCATAGCAAGTCCAATATCTGCTTCATGAAGTGCAGGAGCATCATTAGTTCCGTCACCAGTAACTGCTACCACTTCATTGAATGTGGTACGCAATTGTTTGACCAACGTGTGCTTGTCTAGTGGTGAAGACCGAGCCATCACCTGAAGAAGTAAAGAGGATGTAGTAAAAAATTAGATATCACAATGAATGGGACATTTTAAAAGAATAATTTGTTATAATCTCCTCATTCTCATTTGTAAACCAAAATGATTGAAGTACCTGAATTTTGGGAATCAGTTTTAGCCATTCCTCTTGACTCTTCTCCCGGAAAACTGGACCTTCAATGGCAATACCAGCATCAGTCAGTATACCACATTCTCTAGCTATGGCTGTTGCAGTATTGATGTTATCTCCAGTAACCATTCGAACAGTGACCCCAGCTGAACGACAGAGTGCAACTGACTCCCTGACTCCAGGACGAACAGGATCCTTTATACCTACAATACCTATACAAGTATACCCAGAAACTGGAATATCAGCAGCAGGGGAGAATCCTTTATCCAGCTCCATATATGCAAGACACAAAGTGCGTAGAGCTTCATTGGCAAACTGATCAATTGTGGTCTTCAGATGGTTAGTTGATGTTTCATCCAAGGGAACAACCTCCCCACTGGAATTAATTACCTTGTCACAGGCAGCTAGAACTATTTCTGAAGCGCCTTTAGTATGAGCCCTTAAACCTCCTTCAGGAAGCTCCAGCACCACACCCATGCGTTTCCTTGTAGAGTTAAATGGCTCAACTTTTATAAGTTTCCCAGCTTGTCGTTCTGCCTGAAAATCGCCACCAAGTGATAAACCAAACTGCAATATAGCAGTCTCAGTTGGTGTTCCCAATATGTCAGGTTTCCCGTGCTTGGTAGCTACAACTTCTCCTCCAGTATTATTAAAAATTGACTGCAGCAAAGTTTTGAGTACAGAATCAGGGATTTCAGAACAAAGGGCGGATGCATCACTCGGCTTATGCACATCCTTGACATTCATACAGAAGCATGTTTTCACTACAGTCATACGGTTGGTTGTTAGCGTGCCAGTTTTGTCACTACAAATAGTTGTAGCAGAGCCCATTGTCTCACAAGCTGCTAAATGCCGGACAAGTGCCTTATCATTCATCATCTTTTTCATGGCAAACGCAAGGCTTAGCGTCACAGCCAGGGGAAGTCCTTCAGGAACTGCAACCACTACAATTGTAACTGCAATTGCAAAGTATTCTAATAATTCCCTAGCCTCTCCTGCAGACCAGCTCCAGTGGGATCCTTCTGTAAGTTTACGGCTATACATTTTCTGCACAAGTACTGCAAAAGTCACAACAGCAAAGAAAAGGCCTATTTTCCCAATGATTGTTGCCACTCCATTCAGTTTGACCTGTAATGGAGTTTCATCATCTCCGCCTTCACTGAGAGTTGCTAATAGTTTTCCCCACTGAGTCCTCATCCCAACTGTTGTTACCAACATCTTACAAGACCCGTCTTGAACCTTGGTTCCAGAAAGAAGAAAGGGATTCTGAGCAGTGACTGTCACTGGCTCACTTTCACCAGTCAAACTGGACTCATCGATTAAAACAGAAAATCCTGAAAGAAAGAGTCCATCTGTAGGGACTTGATCTCCTATTGCGAGATGAACAATATCACCTGGAACTAGATCATATATAGACATCTTTTGTCGGTACCCATTCCTAGTAACTTGGATGGATATTTTCTTTTTCTCTTTATCCAGGTCTCTAAACTGCAAGGATTGGCGATAATCACTTGTTGCAGTAACAAAGACCACCAACAAAATGCTAGCTACTATACCAAGACCATCATGAGCCCCATCTGGCCATCCCTCCATTGCAATGCCAACAAGTAGAGAAACAAATGCACAAGCACCAAGGATCATGAGGGTCATGTCCTGAAGGGCTTCCCAAACAAACAACCAAAAGCTCCGAGCTTCACTTTCTTGGAATTTATTAACTCCAAATATCTCTTGTCTGCGGATTAGAGTACTATAATCACGTGTAGATAGCCCATCAGTACTTGAAGTAGCCAGTTTATTTGCAATGCCATCCACTCCACCATGAAATTTCACCTTTTTCAGATCATGGCCTTCAACTATGGATCCTAGCTCTTCCGCGTCAATTTGAAAACCAGCTTTTTTAACTTCATCAGGGAGAGTGTAGTCACTTACTTGTACACCTGCAAGCCACATAATTAACACCTTAAGATTTTTCCATTGGGTTACCTTATTAAAACGACGATAAATTGAAATTCACCTGATATGAACTGAAATGCAGCCTTGGAAACCAAAACTGCTACCCTTAATTTCTCCTGTAACACGTGAAACATAACGTTCAGCAACATTTACGAACAAGCATTTTGTTCATAAATCTGTCACTTCAGTACACAACATAATACGACAGTAACATCAAACGATATCAAGTTTTAATACAATTTCAAGATAACAAGACACTAGTGCTGCAAAATTGGCATGCATCAGGCAACAAAACTTCTCCTTTTGAAAGAAAAAAAAAAAACTATACAAAACAGCTTAAAAAGGATCCCTACTATATAGTGCTACTCTATAATATATCACCGTAGATATTGCATTTCATTTTTTGCCTAATTCCTATATGAATCAAATCAAATCAATTATGTCTCAAATCATTTATATAGCGCAATAAACAGACATTTTTTTTGAACAATCAAGCTGACATAAGCATTCTAGCTTGCACCTATTGTAGTGGGCGACCATATTCTACGGCAACTCCTTTTATTAGTGTAAACAACTGTATAATATAAAATCAATCAGTGATAATAGAGAAAACACAAAACTGATGGTACAAGTAAAAGGGAGTACGTACATGATTTGTACGGCGCATGGCGGCAGCCTCATATCGCTTTGAGAGATTTGCAGTGAAACGAAATCGACGTTTTGGATTCTTAACTACACCACAAAGGCTCCTCCATCGCCGGAGCATCTCCTCCTCGGAGTGCTTCGCCTTCACTCCTCCAAAATTCTCATTCAAATAGCTCTCCATATTTATTTTAATTTTTCTTCTTCTCTGTTTTAGTCACTACCAATACAAATCTCAATATATAGACAAACCGTTACTTACATAAAAGGCAACGCATTGAAGAAAGAACAGTAACGCGGTGAAAACAGAAAAAGTGAGGAAAGTTAAATTTGGGTAAGAAGTTTCCAAGACATTGTTGTGACTTGTGATGAAAGAATATATTTGCAGAAACAAAAGTAGAAAAATGTGGTGTGTGTGGGAGCTTTATGGAGACAAGGAGAATAATAATAGTAAAAGAATTAAGGAGTAGTGAAGAAGATGGATCCGAGTTTTGGGTGAAAGACGCTATGAATACTTGGTTTAACATTAATGGAGCTTCTTTATTCATTTCTTCTTTTGCATTAAAACGGTCCTTCTTTTATGGCATATGTTACGTTGTGTGTCATCTAATTAGTCGATTGGGTAATGCTACAAAGTTTATTAGGAGTAGTAATTACGTGACTTAATTGAGTATGGGTGTTTATTTTTACTCTCTTAATTAAAGACAAATTAATTGAAGTAAAGTCAGTTAAAATTGTGGTGCTTCGCTTACGCGTTTGGCAGACGCAGGACCCATATATTCCTTTTTGGTTCCTTATGGTACTGCTAGCTACCTCTTTCGTAAACGATAAGTCAGTTAGTCACGTACCTTTACCTTTCTAATCTTCATTTTTCAAGATGATACTCTCTTTGTTTTATATTATGCTCCCTCGGTTACAATTTTGTCAATTTGATTTTGACTTTATAACATATTTAATATTTTTAAAAAATTGAAACTTGCAATTTCAAAATTAAAGATATTTAGAACGTATTAAAATATCTTTTATTCTAATAATGTTAAATATGTTATGTGAAAAATTAGAATTAAAAAATTGACAAAAAAAATAGAGATATTTTTTTATAACGACCTACCAAAGAACAAATTGAAGAAAGGAATATGTTTTAACTAATCACATGTAGTTTATTTATGACTAAAACAAATCATACATACTTGTATGAATTAAATAACTTCATCCTTTTCGTAGTGATGGTTTGTTGTTTTATTAATGTTGGGAACTTTAGACAATGAATTTCATATATACCATTTGGTTGTGTATGCCGAATAGTTATCCTGAATTCGAGATATCAGTTATCACGTGTACAATAAATGCTAAGTATCTAAGTGTGAAGCAAATATCTTATAAAAGCATCTAAATAGTAAGTTCCCGACTTCCATAGAGCTTTCGATAGCACAACTATGAGACAATCTATTTATTATTATAAGAATTCAAGAGAAGGTCACGGTAAGACGAGTTGTTTATCATTATGATAGGTGTCAAGTGGAAGTGCAGTAATGTATGAAACAAGACATGTTAATGAGCCGATAGACTTGAACCCTATTCCTATGTTCATTTAAAGCTTTTTCCTTGGTCTTCCCTTGGGAAGTCAATATGCAAAGAAAATTAAGCTAATCTAGTAAAATTATTAGTTTTAGATTTGGACTTTACTTTGTCAACGTCAAGACTTTTACTTAGAACCTAAAAATGTAGTAGAGTAATTGCCTTTTTAAGACTATTTTTTGGATATAATAATATTTTTAATATAAGATTAAAGAAGAAGATTCCAACCAGTTGCCACCCGTTTACCAGATTCACATAAGAGAAGTTCTAATAGACCAGAGCCCAAATACTGACCGTCCGATTAAAATAGACGGTCTATAATGGATCCTTGCTGGCGACCACAAACTGTCACGTTGTGTTGATCGGACCTTTCTCTCGTGGTGGCTGCCCCAATATTTATTTAGCTCCCTTCGCTACGCTGATTTCTCTCTCTCTGTTGTTTTAACGAAACTTCCATTCCTCTGCGAGAGAAAATGAGCAAGGGACCTGGACTTTTCTCTGATATTGGCAAGAAAGCCAGAGGTAATTTTCCGATCCAGTTGCTTTCATCTTCTTCGTTTCATTTTCAATTTCAGTTTTGCTACTAATTAGCGATGATTATAAGTTAAGCAGATAGATGCATATGATTTATACTGACCACATGATATTTTGATGCAGATCTTCTGACTAAGGACTATATTTCCGATCAGAAACTATCTATTTCAACCTACAGTGACACTGGAGTGGTATGGTTTTATTGACTTTTAGTTTAAAGTCGAGATTCTGGTTTTAGTTAGATTTCGGTACTGAGTTTGTGAATTTTAGGGTTTATGCAATCTCCTTAGAGTGATTTCATGATTTGAGTTGTCGTTTGGAGTTCAGAAGATGGTTTGATTCCTGGTCGTCTTAACTCATTTTCCTATTTTTAGTGGAATTTTCTGTTTATCAGTGTAACAGTGATCTTTTATCGTGTGATGAAGATTTCTCAACTATGAGATAACAGCTACAGTGACACTGGAGTGGTATGGTTTTATTGACTTTTAGTTTAAAGTCGAGATTCTGGTTTTAGTTAGATTTCGGTACTGAGTTTGTGAATTTTAGGGTTTATGCAATCTCCTTAGAGTGATTTCATGATTTGAGTTGTCGTTTGGAGTTCAGAAGATGGTTTGATTCCTGGTCGTCTTAACTCATTTTCCTATTTTTAGTGGAATTTTCTGTTTATCAGTGTAACAGTGATCTTTTATCGTGTGATGAAGATTTCTCAACTATGAGATAACAGCTACAGTGACACTGGAGTGGTATGGTTTTATTGACTTTTAGTTTAAAGTCGAGATTCTGGTTTTAGTTAGATTTCGGTACTGAGTTTGTGAATTTTAGGGTTTATGCAATCTCCTTAGAGTGATTTCATGATTTGAGTTGTCGTTTGGAGTTCAGAAGATGGTTTGATTCCTGGTCGTCTTAA
>JAJOOO010022885.1:0-18287 GCA_029582685.1 Solanum piurae | reverse complement strand
GACGGACGAGATTAAAATGAGTGGGTCTGATTTTGGAATAAGAATAGGCTAAAATTGAAATCAACAAAGGCTATAATTGAAATAAAATTGGAAATGAGGTGGCTAGAATTGAAAGAAATTAGAATAAAATAGGCTAACAATTAAATAATTAAGAGGAAATTCAAGGGAATGCTATCCAATTTAAATACTACAAATATAATAATATTTTTATATAATTAAATCACTTAAATTTTAAAACATTTAAATAAAATAATTATTTTGAGTTTTACTTATAATTCTTAAAATATTTTAAATATATTTACGATAATTTTATAAAGCATGCATACTAAAATATATAATTTTTAGACAAAATCGATTAAAATTTTAAACTCGACATATATTTTAAAAATACGTATTTAATCGAATAGCATTCCAAGAAAGGTTAGAGGTCGGTCAAAATTGGGTGTCAACAGTATTTATATAAATTTTATTTAAATTTTATATTTATATATATATATTAACATGAATAATTATTTTTTAGTTAAAACTATGTATTGAATTCAATCAAACTCATAATAAAATACGCAATTTTCAACAACAAAAGAAACATAATTTGTATACCAAACACACGTACCCTTGATCATTTCTTTTCCTCCGTGAAATAATCATTATACTTGCTCCTTAACTCACACGCCTTAATATATATCCCCTAAAATACGCAATCATTTTCTACTAAGACGACAAATTAAAAGCCAAACTATTATTATACCCCAAAAAAAAAAAAACTTAATCTTTTAAATCCTAAAATACTGCAAGTGCAAGCTACGCCAACATTTTATATCAAAAATTTATTTATTTATTTTTAAATAAAAGTCCATTTTCTTTGATTAATTTGTTTTTTTCATATGGTGTTCAGTATTTATTTTGAAGTTTGACATTTCGATTAATCTGAAATCAAGTCGGAATATCCTACTTTGAAGGGTAAAATATTTGCTATCAAAGACGATTTCATACTCAAGATCCGAATCTAAAATCTCTGATTAAAAATGAAGAAATATTTGTTAGTACTCCACCATATTTTCTTGGTGGTGCATGACCTCCCATTCCCTATTACTACAACTATATACTACTCCCTCCGTCTCATTTTATATGGCATCATTTTCTTTTTGGTCAGTCCCAAAAAGAATGTCACATTTCCTTATATGGTAAGTATTTAAATGTACAATTTCTCTTTTACCCTTGTTGGACCCATTTAATTTTAAAGATAGTACTCCAATATATTTATGAGGAGAGAGAAAAGTGAGTCTACTTTTTAAAGGGCAATTTGGTAAACATTTCAAAGTCTTCATTTATTTTTTAAACTCCCTGTCCGGTCAAATATTGCCACATAAAATGAGACGGAGGGAGTATATCATTTTGATAGCTCCATTTTATCATCTTCTCATCAAATTTACAACACGTATATACTTCACTTCATTTTTTTCATGTATATTCAAATTAATTCTAGATGTGTCAACAACTTCAACAATATAATCACAACCACCACACAAAAAAAGTATACCATACAATTCCTTGCTTCTAGTCCAAGTTTTTTTTTTATTTGATAATATTATTCATCATCTCAATAATAATAATAACCCTACATAGTTCTACTAATGAATACCTCATGAGCACCATTTTTATTTGAATCAACAAAAAGGCTTTGAGGATTGTATAGTTCATGGCAAACCAACTAGATTTGGCAGTTCATTTTCCAGCACAAATTATTGTAAGTTATTTGTCTTGTATTTTTTTAGTGTATCGTTTTTCGATTTGTGCATTATCATTTTGCACCTGAGCCATGTTAATCTTTTCTGTATCGTTCTAGTTTTGCAATTATGTTTAGTTCTTGAACTTTTATGTGGTACTTTTTGTCAGTGTGAGATTCAAGATTTAGAATCAATGATTATGTTCTTTATTATATGTAAATATTTTTTATATTTTAAGTCTGGTTTTATATTGGATTTTCAAAAAAAAAAATCTTGGTTTTGTGACTTTATTAGGTTCTTGAAATTTTGATCTACGTACTCTAGTTCGTGGCAAATTCAGAATTCATAATCAATGGATTATGTTCTTTATTATATATATATATATGTGTGTACATTTTTTCTTGCACACACTAGATACAATAAGTTCAACTTAACTCGTTGCGTCTACTCTAGATCTGCCATTAATTTTCATTTTTCTTGTGTTGAGGATCAATATTCCTGGTGTATGTTTTCAGAGAAAGAAGAAGAGTACTAGTACTGGTGGACACCACAAGAAAGAAGAACTTGAAAAAGAGGTTTTTTTATGTACCTTTCTTGATAGATTTAATTTATTTTTTATCATATGGTAATTAAATAGTTATGACAAACATAACCAAAAAAGTTAGAATTGTACTTGGCATATATAGGTTATGGTCCATGTACCTTTAACCTCTATATGCTCTTTTAGAAAATTAGTCATAACATATGAATGCTACTAAATTTGCAAAATTAGAATCCAAAAATATATGCTATTTATTTCTTATTATATAGTGATTGAAATAAAGAATTTTTTAAAAAAAAATAAGAAGGGATTTTCGACCATTATTACCAATATGGATTCCGCGAAGATTTTTTCATCGAATTTTTTTATAGGAAATAAACTATATATATTACCAGTCAATTTTCATGTAATGCGCACTTTTCTTGTAGTAAATATAAGGAGAAGTTGAAAGTTTTATTTATTTGTGTTATAATATAAGGTTGCTGAGCTTAGAAAAATGTTGAATTATGAACAAAAAGTGCATGAATTTCTGGAGAAGGTGTATCAAAGAAAGGATGATTCATCTTTCAGCATTCCAAATTACCTTCCTCCTAAGGTAAGTTTAATTTTTTAGTGAGTCTTTTTTTAAAAAATAAAAATTAAATTAATGTTTGAGCTACATTGTTGAATTGAGGGTCTATCAGGAAAAAAAATCTCTATCTTTATAAGGTAGGGGTAACGTTTATGTACTCATTATCCAGATCTCCAGTTCCCACTTGTGACATTATACTAGGCTTATATGTTGTTGGTGTTGTGTTTCTACGACCTAAATTTTTATAACAACGTTGTCTATCTATATATTTTTTTATTGTTATAGCGAAATATTGTTATATAGATCATATTATAATATAACATATTCTAATTAACATTAAAAAAAAAAAAAAAAAATTGACCAGTCGCTGATGATATGTTGTTATAAAGGATGATTGTATAAAGAAGCCATATATATATAATAATTAATATAAGATTAGAACAACAATATAGAAAAGTGAGATTTTCTTCAATGATTTAGTAACATGTGGAATTAAGTAAAAAGAATTTATGGAATGATATATCTACTTAAATTCAAATCGTAGCAGCTAAGAATGTACTTTATTTGATAAAATAAAATTTTTGAATTAGAAGAAAACTACCTTCTGCCATCAACTTGGATATGATGTTTACTTTCTACCTAAGTTTGATTTTAACAAACCATCCATATGTACTACTATATTAGTTATATGAAATATATATATGTGTGTGTGTATTTTTGGGTTAAAAATGATTAATTTTTTCAGTTTCATGTGTATTAATTGATTTAACTTTTATCCAAGGATAATGAAAATAAATTTTTAGCTGCAATATATTTATTCATAATTACTTTTTAAGTGATCTGATAATGGAAATGAATTTTATATGGTTAGTGTATATATAGAAGTAGAGCCTATATATACACTAAATGGTACGGGCATAGGCGCTAAAATTAGGTAGTGCGAGAGGTTGTTCATTCAAATTTTCTTTGTCTGAAAATTACACGTTATATAAATAAGAAGAAAGTTATATTTTTTATGTATATATAGTAGATATTGTTGAAATTCCTTAATTAATTTTATCGCATTTTTTTGCATGTTTAAACCTAATAGTGGAAATTTTGTAGATGAAGGAATTGTTAGAAGAACTAGCCATGGTTGAAAATGAAATAGCCAAATTGGAAGGCCAAATCAACAAGATTCAATGTGATGTGAATAAAGAGAAAGAAATCAACAATATTGATCACCAAGCTAATAAGTCCAAACAAGGACTTAACAACAAGATGAAAATACAAAGTCAACAACAAAACAATATATCTTCATATTCTTTGCCACCAAATCCAAACAAATTTAAAGGGCTAAATGATCAAAAATTGCCATTTGAGACAAAGGCATTGCATTTTATTAGCAAAGCTATAAAAGGTGATTATGGTCTTAATGACTTTAGAATAAATAATGAGAAATTGTTACAACCAATTAATAAGTCATCAAAAGTTATTGTTGATCAAGAAGATGAAAATCAATTTCATCAACAAGTTAGAACATTTGGAGAAAGGATTTCAAGGAAAAGCGGGATGATCAAAACTCCTTCACCTATGAGAGAACCAAGAAATCCAACACCAAGAGTAAGTCCTTTATTTATTTTTATCACAATTTTAAATATATTTGGTACGACAGAAGTCATTTTTGCATATAATATTGATTCTTAAGATGAGTTTGATAGAGTATTTACATAATCAGTGAAAGTTTATATTATAGTCTATTCAATACTTAGGTGGAACATAATTTATTTTTTTAAATCACTTTATTAAATAAATACAAGACATATACTTATATTTTTACTTTAGACCACCTATTCTATTGAATCGCTCTTTATTTTCTCGCATTTTTCTAGAATATAACTTTTATCATACTGAACAACCCACTCCCACCCCCCTCCCCCTCCGCCTCTTTTTTTTTTTCAAGATATGTATAATGTTCTTTGTTCAAACTGTGTTTACTTGAGCCAAGGGTCTGGAACAATGTTTCTTACCCTCTACAAGGTAGGAGTAAGGTCAGCGTACTCTCTACCATCCGAGACTCCACTTGTGGGATTACATTGAATATGTTGTTGTTTATTTGTATTATTTTTTTATTTTTTTTAATGTTTTTCAGAAAGAAAGAAATGCAGATATTCCCAAATTTATGTCCACTCCAATACATGAACTTCAACAAAAAATCATGCAAAGTCCAATTCCAACAGAAGAAGACACAATTCATAGATGGCCACCAAATAAATTATCAGAAAACATCATGAAATGTCTGGTGTTCATTTTTATAAGGTTGCTTAGAACAACGCGTGCAATGGAGTTAGAAAAATCAGGCCCAATTGCTAGTAGATCAAGCAATTTTTCATTGAGTTTTAGGGCCCATATTGAGCCCAATTCAAAAAATAATAGTACAACAAGCCTTTTGATCCAACAAAAAGATTCAAGACAACAAGATCCATATGGTATTTTTGATTCAGAAGAGTCCATTCCAAGAGATATTGGGCCTTACAAAAATTTGGTTAGATTTGCATCAACATCTATGGAGCCCAAATGCATCTCAAATTCTAACTCTATTCCTCTATTTCAAAAGCTCAAGTATGTCCTCAAAACCCTAATTTGAATATTTTATGTGTTATTTTTAGATTCTACTACATGTTCGTTGAGAAGAGTTTAACTTTTATAAACTGACCATCCGTCTGATTTAGCTGATTGAAAGTAGTGGTATTGATAAGTATCGACTATCCAGTACTGAAAATGATCACTATGTGTTTGGATAGAAGTGATAAACCTGATAATAAGTGATTCATGCATATGTGTATGAAGATGATAATAAACAAATTTTTAGACGATCCTACTACATGATAGTTGGATAGAGTTTAACTTCTATAAACTAACAGTCTGTTTGATTTAGCTGATTGAAAGTAGTAGTATAATTGATAAGTATCGAGTACCGAAAATGATCACTATTTGTTTGAATAGAAGTGATGAACCGATAATAAGTCATTCATGCATGTGTATTAAAAGTGATAATAAACAAGAAAGTTTTATTAAAATGATGAATTGTCCTTGGAATTATTTATGGAAAATGTAAATTTAGAGGTATTTGTGTGTAAAAAGTGAAGAATGACAAAAAGTAAAATAGAGAGATAAAGTTTAGGAGTTATTATGTTTTAGAAGAGATAACTTAATCAAATCAAAATTATTTATAAGATACTTGTGATTTTAATTCTGGTTGATTTTGACTTATAAACACTCAAACCTATATATAAATGCTTTTGTTATTTACCAAACATGTATACAAGCAAAAAGGCGTATATGTTGATATATTAGCCAACAATAATAATATCGATTTTAAATTCTTTACACTATCAACACATATAAGTTAATTTGCGACATATTGTTAGATTCACTTCTCTTCTTAATATTAGTAGTGATACTTTGTTATATTAAAGGACAGTTCAGTGAACCAAAGGAATAATATTTTGTTGTATTAAAGAACAATTCGGTGTACTAAACATCTTGTATTCACGTAACGTCGGGGAAGGCCGCACCCCTAATTAAGGTGTGTGATGTAGGGCACAATTCATAGCTAATTTCACAGCTCAAACCAGTAACTTAATTAGATTATATGAAAATAATTTTATCACGCTCCGAGACTTCTCCTTCTAATATTTTCTTATATTGTTCTTGAAAATTGTGCAGGCTTATGATGAACAGTCTACAAAATGTAGATTTAAGATTGCTGAATTATCAACAGAAATTAGCATTCTGGATCAACATGTACAACGCTTGTATCATGCATGTACATTGGATTTAATTTTATTTATTTTTTAAAATTTATTTCCTTTATAAATCTTAATATTCAAACTTAATTAAAATCATATTATATATATTTTTATTATAATTCCAGGGATTTCTTCAACATGGACTTCCTTCTAGTTCTACTCCAGAAAAGTTGTTGTCACTTATGAATAAGGTTATTACTTTGTCCGTCTCAAATTATCTGTTGTAATTTTTAAATACATATATCTCGATTCGAATTAATTTTTCTAATTTTTATTTCAGGCAACTCTGAATATTGGTGGAAATACAATAAATGCACATGCAATTGAACATTTTATATTGAGAAAACCAGTAAATTCACTAGGAAAAGAGGTAATTAATTAAATACATTTTACTTCTCTTATAAAATAATTATTTTTTCAAACATTTCTTGAATATAATTTTTCTTACATTTATTATAATATGATTAATTAATTAGGTGAATCGAAAAGGTGAAAAGAATGATAAAGAAAATATAGTACGTGAGCTGCATGGCCTTGAATCATTTGATCCAAATGTTATGTTTGCCTTATGTTGTGGCACACGTTCTTCTCCAGCAGTAAGTCTCTATATACTATTATTACGTATCGTTGGAATATTTTGTACATTAGACTGTTCTTTTATATTGTTAATACTTATTAATTTTTATAATTTTAGTAAGCGTATCACATTATGATTAAAAATCAAGATAATTTAAGAGGGGAGTTGTAGTAGATTCATAGCTAGCTTAATTATTAGACGAGTTATAATGAACTTAAACAATTACACAATACATGCTTTTTTATATAATATTATTAGACTTATCGATAGTTTGTGTGACCAAATTTTTTAAGAAGTCAAAAATGCTTATTTTAGAGAATTGATGTGCTTGATCAGAAAAAAATAATTGTTTTTGAGTAGTGATAGAAGTTGAAAATTTGGTCAAAACACAAATTATTGCTCAAAAGTGATTTTCTAATTGATTAGTCAAACCTTAATTTTTTTCAAAAACTAATTTTCAAAATAAAATTTAGCCAAACAAGTAATCAAATGAGCTTAAATTGACCAATATAAAAAAATAATGATTAACTCATATAATAAATCCAAATTAAACATGCTTCGGGTTGAGGCCTAGTAATAGTTGTTTTTAATCCTTCATTGTACATAGTACGATAGTCCATAAGCTTTTTTAATTTCGTATTCAGTTAAATATCGTCACATAAATTGAAACGAATTACGAAAATCATGTTATAAGTTATAATACTATTTCCCTTTCTTTAATAATGTGAATGTTAATATGTTAATTTATTACAATTAATGAAAATAATCATGTAGGTGAAGATATACACAAGTGATGGAGTTATAGGTGAGTTAGAAAAATCAAAATTGGAATACTTACAAGCTTCATTAATTGTAACAAGCAACAAGAAGATAGCAATGCCAGAGCTTTTGCTAAGAAACATACATGATTTTGCCCAAGATTTGGATTCATTAGTAGAATGGATTTGTCAACAATTGCCTACATCTGGTTCTTTGAGGAAATCTATTGTTGATTGCTTTAGAGGACTTCATGGTGGAAAAGCATCAACTATTGTTGAGAAAATACCATATGATTTCGAGTTTCAGTATTTGTTATCTGTATAAAAGCATCTTATGTAAGTACAGAGTTTGAATCGACAGAAAGCCTTTGTTATTTCATGATTGTAAAATTTTCATTTCTGATGCCTTCAAGATTCCATTTTGAGGACTTATAGAAATATTATGAAAAAATGTATGCTATAATCAATTCAACGTACAACAATGTGTTCAACTACTTCGATCTTGAATTATGTATATGTGAATAACAATGAGTGGTGAAAAATAAAGTGATCACTTGTTTATAGTGTAATTTTGGAGATCCCTAAACATGTTCTTGGTCATTTACTTACTTTCTTTTTTCCATTGTTGATTTAGAGCCCACCATATATTTTTGTGAGAAAAATATCTTATGATTCCGAATTTTCAATATTTATTATCTATATATAAGTGTTCTGTATATATGATTCTTCTTGAATCGATAAAAAACCTTTTCAATAAATAGTATAAATTCCATCGATTGTAGCTAGTGATTGTCTGGGTCGATGTGTGGTCACCAAATGTGAAGTAACCCTTCAGATGCCCTCTCCGCCCATGCTGAATACCCCCGACCATTCCATTTTCAAACTTATTTTTTTTAAAGAAAATTACGATCACAACAAATTTAGGGTAATCTCATTAATGAAGTCTGAGAAGGATCAGGTACACATAAACCTTATCTTTACCTTTATAGGAATAGAATACTTATTTTCAATATACTCTCGACTCAAAAAAAATATAACTGAACAAAAAGACAACACATATTAATGCACATTACAAAATACAACACTACATCATACTATAATCTACTATCCTTTTATCATAATTCTCGAACTTTATTATCTATCAATCAATCACATATAAAAACAGAATTTCTTTATTTCCTTTTTTAGGTTGTACAATTTTCCAACCACTACCCTCCACGTGTCACCTTTTCCGGACCCCAACCCCACAATTCCAATTCGGTTCTTCACGTCACTTCACGTCCGTCTCCACTTCCTCTGTCACCAAAAAAATCAGCTCCCATTTTACTGAAACAGAGATACCACTTACATTCCCTTTTTTGCTTTTTCAGTTACTTCCATGCATTTATTGTGAAAAATTTCATCTGGGGTTTGTTTATTTTCTTGATTTTTGGTCAAAAAATGAATCTTTTTTGGTTGAATCAGTGAAATGAAGGTATGATCAGAAATCCCTTTAGTTCTTTTGTGCTTTTTGTCTTGTGGGTATCTAGCAGTTGTGTATTTTTGTTGCATTTGCATGCATTTTATCAGAATTCTTGAATATTTTGCTTGTCTACGTTAATCTTTTAGTTTTAGTTGATTTTTATACCCTATTGGTTGTATAAGAAACATATATGATTTAGTAACAAGTTTAGTTTGTTTTCTTTTGTTGTTTCTTGCTTTTAATATACATTGTTTGTTGTGTTTTTATTATCACACTATTTTGTTGTTGATAGTGTTTTTGAATAATGCTCTGTATTGCTTTCGTTATTTAGTTGACATGCTTTATTCACTGTCATTTGATTTGGTGCACTTGAGCCGAGTGTCTTTCATAAACAACCTCTCTACCTTGACGAGGTATGGGTAAGGTTAGTATACACTCTGCCCTTCCGAGACATCACTTGTGAGATTACACTGGATGTGTTGTTGTTGTAGTTTGTTTTCATTTGTATTCCTGTTGGTGAAGTTTTAGTTCTTTCATATGACCTGTTGCTATCAAATCCTTCTTCTTCTTTTTTGAAAAATGTCATATATTGTGAGGCTCTGCTGGGGTGTTTAGTCAATATGTTGTTCCATAATTTGTTGATTAGATGATTCCTTTTAGTTGATTATGATTTTTTCAATAATTTTTTGACATGTGCAGTTCTTTAATATACTTATTCCCCTTTTAAGTCATTTCTTAATGTGTTAGAAAAAGGAAACGAAGCTTACGTGCATTACAGTCCTCCTTTAGCTGAGCTTTCAACACCAGAAATTGACCATGCTGAGGCTGACATTTTTCTTGTTATGTTTCTGGTAGTTAAATTCTCAAGAATCTGTTAGGAAAATTTGGACAGACGAGTAAAATGCAAACTTCCATGGATTCGTTCGAGTACAACAGGAAGACACCAAATGAGAGTGCAAAGAGTTCTCAACGGGAGCATGAACAGGTAGCTAAAAATTTCTGGAGGATGACTAGTTTAGATTACACTTAGTCCAATTAATCCTAAAACATCCTTACTGCTATACTTCATTTACTTTGAGTCAAATTAGGGTAGAAGGCTAGTAGGTAGTTGAGTATTGTTTCACATATCCTCCCATACTAGTCGTATCATTACTCTTGCAGTTTCTTGTTCTTTGATTTCTATTACTAACTGCTATTTTTTGTACTTCGATCACAGTATTATTTTGTTCTCTTTTGTTATTTCTTTTCCCAGACTGCTTTGTTATGTTTTTTCTTGAACCAAGGGTCTATCGGGAATAACCTCTTTACCTCCCAAGGTAGGGGTAAGGTCTGCGTACTTACTACCCTCCCCAGACCCCACTTGTGGAATTACACTGGGTATGTTGTTGTTGTTGTTGTAATTCGAGTATAAATACTTGAAGTATTTGGAACTTTTAAGCTTGACAATTTTAGTTATTCAAGAATATTATGCGATTTTGATCAATAATCTTCTTTTAAATTATTTCGTTAACTAAACTGTTATGATTTTTTTAGGTTGTAAGTGCTGCATCTATCTATTTTGCATCAGAGGAGGAAGCAATAGGAGTGGAACAATTATTTGCAGAACCCGAGTATGGCGATATAGTCGATACTCTTCTAGATTTTAACACATGTGCATTCAGTCTTCCAGAGAGCTATATTAAGGAGTTTTCAGCTTCGGAGTCTGTCGTAACAAATAGTGATCGTGGTAATGGTCTTAACAACTTTAGCTATGTGAATCAGATGAGTTTCAGATTCCTACTAGTTTTGTCGATAACTAATGACATTTTGATTTTTGACCTTTCACCTAGATGCAGTTCAAAGAGGTCTTAGTGAAGAGGATAAAACAAGGGAGAAGGTATATACCCTTGTGAGCAGTCATAACATGTTAATCCTATATTCTAGAGTGTTTAGGTGTTTTAATTTGTTCACAGTATTTCTGATTCGTTTGTATTCAATAAGTTTAATCAATTGTTTTCGATCATCTTCCATTATTACGGATCATTTGTCGATACCCGGGTTTTGCAGTTTCTTGATGGATTGTCAAACGGATATAATGAAAATCATTGCAGCATTTCATGTGAAGATTATCTTTTGGGTAAGTAGTTGTTGTTTCTCCGCTATCATGCCAGTCTATGCTTTCCTTTTCTTCCTTTGTTTCTGTCCTAAGTAAATGTCTTTTAACTGATTAGTTAATTTTGGTCCTATTATTCTCGATTTATTAGATATTGAACTTGAGGAAGAGACTCCCACCCTTGATGTCACAAGAGATGTATCCTGTATAGGGAATATGAATTTGGAGACAAAGCTAGCTGATTCAGAACAAAGAAATTGTGGTGTTCATGTGCTAAAGTTGTCTGATGCAAGTACCTCATCCGATCATGACGCTTTAGACGAATTTGAGGACATGTCAACTGATAAACTACTTGAGGTGTTCAGGAACATGTTTGGACATCAAACTTCAGTTGCGGATAAGCAATGGCTGGAATCCCACATGATATTTGGCTTGGAAAACCAGGAGATGTCAGACAAGAATTACAGTTTTCCGAAAAGCTCTCTTGATTCAAGTGAAAATCAAGGGGTTAAAGTCCCACCAGCTTGCCAGAATCTCCTTACAGTATCTACTGCCTTTGCTAGTATATTCAATTTCAGAACAAAGCCAAGGGTTCAACACGTGAAAAGGAGAGAACATATCCAATGGAATTCCTTCAAATGCTTATCTTCTGCAGCAGGTGAAATACAGCTCGATTTTCCGGATAAGTGGGATAGCAAGGAGTTGGCTAAAGAAAATGTAAAATGTGATGGAACGAAATTAGGAATATCTGAACAGAATCTGAAATGTAAACCTTCACGAGGAGGATTTGGTCGGCGATGTTATCACAGAGGAGCCAAAGTACCATCACAAGGTCTTGGTAAAAGAAATTTTCAAGTTGGATGCATCCAAATTCCACCTGGTCTGCCCATTGAGGAACGACTTATCAGGAGGGAGGTTAGTGAACTACAAATAAAAAGGAGTTTCAGACTTTGTATTGACCTTTCATATTTTCTTCCAAGGAAGTTAACTTCTGCTGGGAATGTTCCTCGAAAACTGTTCACTTTATTTAACATGTCTAGTCTCATATGCTAAATGTATTTGTTTAGGATTAAGTATCTCTCATCAATTCAAAGTTTAATACTCATGTGGCGAGCATTTGATTTGCTCGAACATTTCATCCTTCTTGTGTCTGTTTCATGCTAGGATGACACAAAGTGTGAGCCGTAAAGTCACATATCCACTTTTAGATGCTGTTCTTTCAGATTATTGCTACTTCTTTTGCTTATGTTTTCGCTGTCCACTTCAGAGACATTTATCCAAAGATTGCAGGGCAATCAGAGCCTATAACAGCAACATCCATTCAGCTGAGGCACAAGATGATCCTTCTGGCACTCTTTCTGACCAGTCTAGTGATGATTCATCTGAAGATGATTGGACTATAGGGAGCGAGACCCGAGGCACTAACCAAGACAGAAAACACAACAAGTATTGGTCAACAACTGAGGTCCTAAAGTTGGTGGAGGGTGTTTCCAAGTATGGTGTTGGCAGATGGAGTGACTTAAAGAGGATGTTTTTCCAATCGTCTGTGCATCGTAGTCCAGCTGATCTGAAGGTACTTGACTGTTTCGTAACATATAATTTTCTTCTTTCCATGTTTTTTGGTATGATCTTTTAGTCCCTTGCTTCTGTCAGGACAAATGGCGGAATCTTCTGAGGGCTAGCTGCCAACGATTGCAGAGCCGGAGAGGGGTATTTTATTCTTCCTATCAATTGAAAACCTCTAATCTGTCCCTTTTCGTTTAAATTTAATTCAAAACTCATTCTCTTTTATGTTTCTTTGCACATAATCATAGGATCATCATGTTGCAAAGCCACATCTAGTCTATCCCTTTTCATTTCAATATATGATTCTTGGAGTTAATGCTTTCTCTTACAAATAGAAGAGAATTCATGGAACAAATCCAGTTGTCTTGTCATATTTAAGCTGTGATAATTCTATGTCACAGAGATAAGTATATGCGCCATCTGTTAGATTTACTACATCTTTTTTGTGGTCTTTTCTCATCCTCTGGATTTGGATTCCATTTCGAGGTTCAGGTTACAGGAGGAACAAATGTGACAGTACTGGTACTCGAAATTCTTCAATAGCGGAAGGTTTTATTAGAAGCCTTAGTGTGTAATGGAAGAAAGTTAATTGCCTAAAAGACTTGTAATCAAGTCATATATTACATTTTCAGCAGGTTTCATATTTAGCTGCACATATCGGGAGACACCTAAAGTTGACACCATCTTTCACTTAGACATCTTAACTAAGACTTTTACCATTTAAACACATGTAGTAGGGCCCGACAAGTTGCCAAATCAGCACAAGTGTCAACATGACACAGTCGAGCCCTACTACAAGTGTTTAAATGGTACAAGTCTTACTAGAGATGCCCAAGTGTAAGATGTTGCCAACTTAGGTGTCTCCCGATGAGTTCAACCTTATTATTATGATGCAAAAACCATGTTGATATATCATACATGCGCATAAAAACATGCTGCAGGTTGATGCCAAGAAGAAGCATGGCGTGTCCAGGATTCCTCACGAGGTCTTAAACCGTGTTCGAGAGCTTGCTGTCATCTATCCATATTCGAGGAAACATAGAACAAGAATCTCACCAACTGCATCCCTCGCCTCTTCTTCGAACGTGGAGTCTGATAGCCAGTTGTCTATGAATGAGCAGAACACATTGAATCACACATATTAGATACTAAGCTACTTAGAAGGATCATTCATACCTGTGAAAAAAGATAGATACCTTTGAAAAGCAAAATTCTTAATAGTATATATTTTTGCTGGCAGTAACTAATTCTAAACTTTGTACAAGTTCAAACTGGAGAACCAAATTTCTAACAGATTGTAATTACTTCTATTCTAGTTAGCATCTTTTTGTCTGAAAATAACTATTGGTAACTATGTGCAAGACTGAAGAAAGGGGTTTCAGTGATCTTTTTTACATAATTTCATCTTTCCTCAACTTATTCTGTTCCAATGTCTATTATGGTCGGTCCATGGATTTTCCTTCCTTTTCTTTTGCTGCATTTCACTCGAAGTGTTGAAGGGAGAGGGGCAAACTTGATCCTCTTCCCTAGAGATCTCAGATGCCGACTCCAACTACTGTCCATGTACGATCCATACTAGATACTTCCTCAATGTTCTTAATAGTCATATTAGTCGTCTATGTGGAAATGCCTTTTCTAGGCTTACCCACATTCGCCTATCGCTTTTTTGAGTTGATGTTTAACTTGCACCTAGGGATTCAATCTTCCTTGAGGTTTTAGTGGGAGTTTCTTTTTTATGTCCATTCGCGAGTGGCTAAAGGGAAATTCGCTTGATAGTTAGTCTTATCCCTTTTATTACATGCAACTTTGATATGACAAGTTGATAGGCATGGACAGAGTTAGGATACCGTAAAAAAGTTCATTCCTTGAACGATTGTCTTGTATATGTAAGGTCAAAATATCTTCATATATTTTTTCCCTCAATGAAAATTTTGCTTACATCACTAAATAAAGTTGCGCTTTCACTTTTGTAATATCAAGCTCCAAGCCACTAGTATCTTAAAGTTCTATTTACTTACTAAAAATGATTTAATTTTAATTAGTTTCGAATCAGTAACAGAATTCTAATTAACAATAATAAAACTCAAGAAATTACCGTCAATAGCCTTAAAAATGACTAGTCTTAAACATTTGACCCCCCCGCTTGCTCCATGAACAAACCTTCACGATCAAAAGTCAAAAATAGCCTCCACATGGAAAAACTTAATATCAATTTTAAGACGACTTATTTTCAAGATCATTCTTGTAAATCACCCCGTTAAAATAGTTATTTTGTCTAATTCATCCAACAATTTTATCACCATTCACCAGGCCCATAACAAAATAAAACAAGGCCCAAATCCCAAAGCCCAATCAATTAAAATATGGATACTTTCCATATATATTGAAGAAAAATATCCGATTGAGATCTTGAAAGAGCAAATTAAATTTCAACTCTTTCAGAGCTCAAATGGCGAAATCAGCTGCATTTTCCGGTTCTACATCGTTTTCCTCTATACCCATTTTGTTAATTATAGTATCTGTAACTGTGTTGTTATACGCATCAACAATTGCTGAAGCTGGAGATTCATCTGCTTTCGTCAAGAAGACGATTTCTTCTCACTCCATTGTTATCTTCTCCAAGTCTTACTGCCCGTTAGTTTCTCTCTCTCTCTTCAAGCTCTTTTTTTCTGATTTTGTTGATGGGTTTTTAGCTTATTATCTGATTGTGTTTCATTTGTAATTTTGATGTCCCTTTTGTAATGCAGTTATATCTTTTTTATCTGTTGTGGTTTTTGATTGTCAAATTGATATGATAAATTCCAAATTGGGTGACCCTTTTTTATTGGTTTGGGTTAATCTACCAAAAGTGAGGATAAAGTTTTTGTCTTTGATGAATTTGAACAGAAAGTTACTCCCTCCGTCCATTTTTACTTGGCCTGTATTGACTTGGAAACCACTTTAGGAAGCAAAAGTGGTTGAGTTTTGAGTTTCTCTAGTTTATGGTTCCGTTTCTATTTCTCCATAAATTATATTGAAGAGTCATGCATCTAAAGGAGGGACCTCGATGACGTTGGGGATAATTGCATTTAAACTATGCTCTGTGTCCGATATGCTCTCTGCTTAAATTCTGAGGACATATCAGAGAAACAGTACTTTTACCTTCTGAATTCATCATTCAAATTGACGGACAGATTACATTTACAATTATGGGGACTTTTCCCCAAGTGCTCATCCTGTGCTGTTTTTCAATTCTAAAGTTTTCAAGTAAATTCTGTCTAGTTCATTTGCGAGACAGTAAATATGACTCACAATATTGATGAGGCATTACAACATGTATCCTGTTAGCCAGTGAAATCCATGCCTTAACACCTTATAAGAATGTTTGAGATTCAATAGATCAAAATCACTGACAACTAATATGGCTTATAGACTCATTAATTTTCCTATTCGAAACCTATTTGTACATATTTGAAACCTATTTGTACTATTTTATTTGTGTTTATTGTATGTTGTATTAACTGTTTGCATCAATTTTATATTGCTTTGCAGTTACTGTAGGAAGGCAAAGGCTGTATTCAAAGAATTGAACCAAAAACCTCATGTCGTTGAGCTTGATGAGAGAGGTATCCTTCCTTTGTCTCAACCCAAACTTTTCCTTTATCAATCCCTACATGTTGTAAGGCAGGATTATAGCTGCCAACCTTCTAAGGTTTTCTCAACTGCTTGCAACGAATTTCAGTAATCAAGTAAAATTTTAAGATACAATGGATTACATCTCATTAGGCTTGCCATTGGCCAATCATATTTTCTACGATTTCTTGACAAGGTCAATTGGACTTGTCCAATTAAAAAGGAACACTTTGAGCGAATTGAGACATGTGGTGTGTTTGGTATGAAGGAAAATGTTTTCTTGGAAAACAAGTGTATTTTTTAAAATTATTTTCTAGTGTTTAGTAAGGAAAAAAAAAAAAAAAACAAGTACAGTTGTATGTTAACTGGCAAAACATTATGGGGGTGGGGCGGGGTGGGGGTTCAGGGGTGGGATGGTAAAGGGGAAAGGACTCAGGGCATTGGGTGGGTTGGGAATGAGACAATGAAATTTGAATGTCACTCATTGAACTTGGTTTTTCCTACCTCATCAGGGAAGTCCTCTTCCTCATTTTTAAGGATTTCGTTTTCCTAGAGAAAATGTTTTCCAAAACAATTTGACCAACCAAACATGGGAAAATTGAAGAAAATGTTCTCCTCTGCATGGAACACATCCTTAGAGAAATGTCATTGCATGCATTATCATTTATCACATGAAAACTGTTGGGAACCTTATTTTTACGCCAGAGAGATGAAGTTTTGGTTGAATGCTGTAATTTCTTGTCATATCAAAAGCCAATCATTTAAACCAGCTTATCACCCATAAGGCCAAATTTCAGGCCACGTGTAGACCTTAAAATATTTTCAAGATTATAGAGATTATGGTAACCTGTAACTCATTACAAAGGTTATAGAGATATGTTCCACATGTATAATGGAATCCAAAAGGGTTTATATACTTATCCAAAAAAAAAAAGAATGTGGATTCAAAAGGGTTTATAAATGTCCTGAGCTTCCTCCTCTTGTTGATTTTAAGTTGTGGGTGCTTTGCAGGGAATGAAACACTAAATTGAGAGGCAAGTTGGAAAAATTAACACGTTTTCCCCAGAATATATACTAAACTAATTCATTGGAGGGCATCCATGCTATTTTCTCTTGCTTCTCTTTTGTTTGCTTTAAATTGAAGCTCTTCAGCCGCCACGATGGGTGGGCTAACTTTTAGGTCTGTACTTAGAGCCTGTTTGGATTGGCTTATTTTAGGTGATGTTAAGCCAAAAGAGCTTTGAAGCAGTTATATACTGTTCGGGTAAAATTGAAAACTGCTTATAAGCACTTCTTTTTAAGCTAAGATAACAAAAATAGGCCAAAAGCAATAAGTTAGAATTTCTAACATATGGCTTTAGGCTTGTAAATCATAAGCCAAAAGCCAATCAATCCAAATGGGCTTTTACTTCACTCTAGAAAGTTCTACACTTTGCTTAGTCTTTACACCTAGCAATCCGAGCCCTTGAAACTTTGGAATGATCATAATGTCCTAGATTATCCATCTTGCTGTTTCAAACATCTAACAATTCCAATTTGTCGAAGGCCCTTGTGGGCGTGAGCAGTAGAACTGGTACAGAACTTTCCCTT
>JAJOOO010022884.1:0-30173 GCA_029582685.1 Solanum piurae | reverse complement strand
GCTAAATTTTAAACAAGATAAGTTACTATAAATTAAATAATGAGCTTCTTAATCTCAACGAAATAAAACAATTAACTTAATTATAAACTAACTAACAATTACAAAACTAATTAACTCGAAATCATAGCTATAACTTAAAGCAAATTAATAAAATATTTAACTAAAATGTAAAATCTTTTGTGATAATTTTCAAATATTTATAAAATGGCGTGATTAAAAATATGCATACTTATTATTAAAAAGTGATAAAGTTACTTTTAAAAATAACTTGAAAGTATTTTGAATTTCATAAAACTCATTCTCAAAATTATAACCATCCCTAATATTTAAAATATAATAATTATTTTTTTTAGACGATTTTCGAATAATCATAAAATATACTAATTATATACATAATTATGTAAAACATATATATCATCTAAAATTTATGAAAAGTGACAAACTATTTAAAAATCTTACAAACTATATTATTATTATTATTATTATTATTATTTATTTATTTTTGTTATTATTATTATTATTTTTAGAATTTTTTATAAAACTAATAATTTTAAATCGTTTGAAATTGGAGAAGCTCGAAATGATTAATTTATATTGTGGAGGGTCAAAATTGAGTGTCAACAGATACATCCCAAAACGTCTCAATACATTGCGTCCTAGTTTCGGATACATCCTTCAACGTCTTGATACATTGCGTCTCGATTTCGGATATATCCCTCAACGTCCCGATACATTGTGTCTCGGTTTCGGATGCATCACTCAATTAACATCTTGATACATCGCGTAAAGTAATGTATCCGAGAATAGGAGAGAGTACGATTTTTTGTAATTTTTTCAAATTATAGAGAATATGATAAAATAAGTTGTGTATTTAGATAATTTTTCCATGATAATATAATTATTGTTATATTTTAGTTAGCGACAATAATATAATGTGAATATTTGTAATCATGATTTTATATAAATACGCTAAAGGCTTTAGCAATTGTGAATCCAATGACAATAACTTAATTACCGTTAAATCATTTTTTGCAATAAAAGAAAATTTATTATCACTGAATGTCTCTTTTGCTAGTGTGTGCTGGAAATTTTAATAAATCAGTAGCTCCCCTCATAAGGTTATATACAACAAAAAAAAATAGAGTAGTTAGTTTTCCTCTTGTAATCCAATTGTAATTTATGACAAACAACTGCATTGGTTGACCTGGACAATGTTAAAAATGCAATTTTGCTATTTGTTCTAGATCAAGAGAACCTCTAGATGTGTTCTTTTGTAGGGGAACAAAACTTTTAGGATGATTGGTTGTTGGTTAGGAAGTAAATTATTTAATATATTTGTATTTTCTAATTTTGGATCTGCATAAATATACATTAAAATTTATATAATGTTGAACAAATAGATAGTACATACGTCCTACACTTAACATTTTGTGTTCTATGTGGTGCTTTTTACTTGGGCCATTGATTGTTGGACCTGCATGAGTTATTGGGTATGCCATTTTTTATTTTTTATTTTGAATTTCAACAAATAAGCTTTCATATTAACCTTCAAATAAGCTCAAAATTAATACATAAGTTCCATATATCATAAAGAATAACTTTCAATCATCAATTTAACAAAACATCAACAAATCTAACATCCTTTAAATTTTTTCATGTATATATGCATGGGTTACAGTTATAACTTATAATGACTGAAACAAATGTTAAAATTGGCTAAAAAAATTTAGTCGTGTGCATCTGAAATTCTTTTGCCAAAATAATAAGTAATAATTTTGTTATTCGAATTTCAACGGTCAATCTACTCCAAATAAACTCAAATTTGAAATATAAGTTTCATCATCAATTGTCAAAACAATAATAAATCAAACAAAAACACCCTTTAAATTATTATTTTTCATTTATGCTTGCTTGAAACACATGTTAAAATTGACTAAAATTTCAATCGTATGCATCTTAAATTCTTTTGGACATTCACATAATAGGCTTCCACCAACCCTCTTTTTAAAAGGTAATACAATTTATCAAAGGCATTAAATGGTCCAAAAGTGCCCAAAACTCCAAAGGAAATGATGATGAGTTTAGCACTAAACATTCTAAACACGGCCATCTTTAGATTGGATTAAAGCTTTAACACCAAGAAAACTTTGAAAATTAGACCTTAATGGAGCCATTATTCCTTATCCAATAAAGAAGTTGTTGATGAGATTAATTAGCAAAGCAACAAGCTTTATTTGGCTCCACCCTTTAAATAAGTTCACCACAATTAGTTTGTTTAGACCCAATCAATCATTTCATTCATGAATTTCATACTCTTAATCAACTTCTAAGTTATTTATTTGTTAATATAAAATGGTGGTCCTTCAATGTGCTGTAAGAAAGGAGAGGGACATATGATCATTCAGAGTAAATGGATTTGAGTGTGATCTTATTATAGGTAAATGTTGTAGTTTTTTTTTTGGGCATATTTAGACATATTTTTAGTCAAAAGCAATATGTTCAGTTGAACTTAGAGAATTCACCTTAGATCTGCCACCTCAATGTAGGAATGTTAGATCTTAGTAATGTTTTGAAAATCTTATTTATTACTCCCTTCATATTAATTTGTTTGTCCAATTTTGACTTGATATAGAATTTAAGAAAGTAAAGAGAACTTTTGGATCTTATGACAAAAAAGGAGAGAGTCATTCTTTTTTAAACGGACTAAAAAAAGTATACAGACAAACTGAAACAGAGGAAGAACATATATCATTACATGAATATGTTACTTTGCTTTTTTAAATGTGATGTTTTGATGTAATATTAGCTAACAAATAAGCTAGTGTCCCATAAAACCCAAGCATCAAGCCGCATAATGCAATTTTGTACTTGGTTTGGCATAGCTACAAATATTAAATTGTCAAAATCTATATTTTAGAAAATGCAAATTAATGAAAACCTTTACTTTGAAAAAGAAAACAGGCTAAAACAATTAGTTTAAAGATTAGTAAATGAAGCATCTTGTGTCCCCATAAGAGAACATTCTTTAGTTAAATGTTCCTTTTTAATTTTTATCATCAAGAAATGTCCCTATAACAAGAAAAAAATATCACTTAAATCTTCTATGGACTTGCTTTCTTGTGTTTATTTTTTTGTTTTTGTGGCTCATCTTTGTTAAAGGCTTATTGTTGAAGCAAATATTAATGGAGGAGTCCACACTAATCAACTATTAACACACTGTCATGTTTAAAAAGGTCTAAGCTGTCCTCTAATATTAGCTATTAGCATGTGAATATCACTGTTGTCGTCATCATCATCATGGTATTAATGTTTTTTGGACCCCTAATTTTTTTAATTTTAATCATACTATAATCTTTGACACTTGTCTTAGAGTATAATTAAAACACTGTTTTATTGCAGGAGTTGGATTGTTAGTTAGATTATGGTAAATGAGATGGGAAACACAAATTCATCAGTAGATCATCAAGGTAAAACAGAACAGCTCTATAGTTTAAGATTGTTTCTTTTTCGTTTCGAATTTCAAGATTCTGTTTGTTTGATGTGTTTCATGATTAATTGAAGTTCAAGATTGTTTCTTTTCCGTTGTTCAAGATTGTTTCTTTTCCGTTGTTCAAGATTGTTTCTTTTTCGTTTAGAATTTCAAGAATCTGTTTGTTTGATGTGTTTGATGATCAATTGAAGTTCAAGATTGTTTCTTTTTCGTTTAGAATTTCAAGAATCTGTTTGTTTGATGTGTTTGATGATTGATTAAAGTTCAAGATTGTTCCTTTTTCGTTCAAAATTCAGTTTGTTTGATGTGTTTGATGATTGATTAAAGTTCAAGATTGTTTCTTTTTCGTTTAGAATTTCAAAATTAAGTTTGTTTGATGTGTTTGATGATTGATTAAAGTTCAAGATTGTTACTTTTTGGTTTAGAATTTCAAGATTCTGTTTATTTGATGTGTTTAATGATTGATTGAAGTTCAAGATTGTTTCTTTTTTCGTTTAGAATTTCAAGATTCTGTTTGTTTGATGTGTTTAATGATCTATGTTGAGCAGAGAATGCTGCAGTTGACGTTCAACAGAAAGGCGAAGCAACTGGCAATGAAGATGGTGTTAAAGAAGAAAACAACATAGTTCCTGAAGGTGAAACTAAAGATTATCATGAGAAAGATGCAGCTTTGCCTACTTTTGACACTTCAACAGATAAAGAACCTCAGCTTAAGAACTCTGAAGATGACAAAACAGGTTTTTTTTCGATACTGTTTTCTTGATTTGGAATTAGCTTATCTTCATTAGTACTATCTATTTTATGGTAGTCGGCTTTTGAATCGAATTTCTTATGCAGATGAAGATAAGGGAGAGACACAAATTAAGCAGCCTTTTCATTGTACAGAAGTTCAAACAGGTGCTAATGACATATCGAGTGAAGTCACTAATATTGAAACACATACTTCTCAATATGGGCAAAAAGTTGATCAACTTCTGGAGGAAAATGATGAAGTTCATGACCAAACATGTAACAAGAAAGGTCAGAATCTTTTTGTCATCGTAGACCTAATTATACCGGTCACTATATTCAAGCTGCTTGTATAATAGCACGCAGACGTTAAGTTTATGATTGTAACTTATGTTTTGATAATGGAATAGTCATGTAGACATCAATAGATAAGTAATCAAGAAATGAAACCTTTTTGAGTTTCTTTCTAATTGGTAAAAACTTATATCAGGTGAGGCAGAAGGAAGTTCATCAAATGATGAAGTCTTGAAGTTCGATCCAGTTGAATCCTTGAGTGTTGCTACTGATACAGTAGAAGAACACTTCAATTCATCGCCAAGTGAGGAACAAAAAACTCCAGAGAAAGGAAGATCAGGAAAGAATCAGGATAAAACTCAGTTGATCAGCTCTGAAATTTCACTTGCTGATAAGACTATTGTTGCTGATGGCAATGATCAAAACGTTATCACTCAACAAGACGAATGCTTGGTGGGAGAACTGGATGCCACAGGAGATATGTCAAATGAGGAGAAACATGAGAATACGAGTGCTGAAAATCAGGTTGATTTGGATGAAACTCCTAAAGTGGAGTCCAGTCCAAGTGATGCTGCAGGCTCACTGTTGGCAGATAGTCCACGGATTATTCCATCGAGTTCGTTTGCATCAGTTGTTGGGCCACAAGAAAAATCCATGATTCATACTCCAGAGACTGAATTGACATCAAGTGAATCAGAAAACGTGGTAAAGAAATATGATCCGAAGGGAACTGAGTCATTTATGCAGGCAGCGCATGAAATGCAGAATGACAATGCAGCTCCTCCTTCAGTCGAATCACACCCCATAGAGGTTACAGAGGAAAAACTATCAGGAAACAACACTAACACTGATAGTGTAATGGATTACTCAATTGAGGAGGATAAGGCGAGGGGCGACGTAAATGTTCAACCTGATATTCTTTATCATGATCAAGCGCCACCAGAAGAACAACATGTGAATTTTGAAGAAACATTCGAAATGTTGCCTGAAATTGGGGTACTCCCTACCAAATTCATTGGAACAACTACAAAAGAAAATGGTTTTCTTGAAAAAGAAAAGGAAGGAGTTGAGAAATCCAGTAGAAAGGAAATAAGGGAGGAGTACATATTGCATTTGGGGCCATCAAAACCGGAAAATGGTATCGATATAGCATATGCAGATGAAAGAGTGCAGGGGTTTGAGTCTGTTGAAGATCAGAAAGAACGCAACGCAGACTTGACAGAACATGATAACTGTGAATTTATTGTCACTGAGGACTCTGGTGTTTTTGAACTCAATATATCAGAAAAAGAGACAGAAAATGCACAGAATGTTCAGACAAGTCTTGAAGCATTAGCATTTTCCAGTGGAAAATGTGTTTTTGATGAAAAGGTGCCAAATTTTCACTATGAAACTTCTTCCAAAGCACCAGAGAATATTGGAAGGTTAAGTCTCGAAACAATCCCAGAGAGATCAAGCAACGGAACTGAGCTTCGAAAGTCTCCAAGTTTCGATTTTGGTGTTCACAGAAGATCTTCAGAATCAGATCAAACTCCACTTCTCTGTCCTGAAAAGACTCCTACAAGAAGCTTATCAGTTGGCTCCAATGCAAAGTTCTCAAACTCAATCACGAGAACTGGATACAACCGAAACTCACTAGACTACGAGGCAGTGACAGTCGAAGAAAAGACTATTCGAGTAGAAAGAAGTGATTCAGACATTTCCAGTACTCCTCTTTTAGGCTTGTCAAACAAAGGAGAAAACAGCGATCTGAAAGTTACATCTGAAACACAACAGAACCATGTTGTTGTTACAAAAAGAGAGGACTTTCAGGCATCACAAGAAAAGGAAACTTGTCTAACTTCACCAAAAGGGAGCGGAAAACGCAAGCCTAGACCATCTTTCTTCACCACTTGCATATGTTGCACAGCAGCCACACATTATTGAACAGACTCAACAAGATATTTGTGTTATGTTTTCGATTTATTTCTTTTTTCGATTGATTGATTTTTTCACCATATTAAAGATATTTTCATGTGGCATTGTTCATCACAATGGAGTGTTATGACCATATATAGTCTGTAAGATACTGAAAAAAGTGTGTGAGAGTGAGCTAGCCGGCGAATTTCTGAGTGATGACTATAAGTTATACTTCATGTTTTGTTTTCTCCTCTTTTGGTTTGTTACAATATTTTGCATATCAGAAGACATTATTCTAACTGAGGTAGCTTAGCTGCCTTTGATTGTAATAATAGTCCATTTTCTTTTCATATATCAACTAAACACGGAGTCCTGGTGCACGTGTATCTCATATCAATCAATGGCGTTTGATAGTTTTTCTCTGTTACATGACAAGGAATTTATGAGTCTTACAAAATCACAATGCATATTGGAGATCAAACACTTATCTGTACGCAAAATGTCTTTATTATTATGGTGTGTTACGTTTTTCGTAGCAGCCCACGGGGTTGGTTTACTTTTGGGCATGCTTCGTTTGTTTTGCTCTTCTTCTTCGAACACAAATATGCAAGATACTAACTACAACAACAACGTAAAATTTCATACATGATCACATAATTATAATTATTTTCATCGATGTTATTTAACTATATTTTCTAACATAAAATTCACAAGCTTTGCTCCTTTACTAACATAAAAATCACATATACCACAAAAAATTTAACTTCCAATAGGTCTTTTTTTTTATATCTAATAAGACAAAATCAATTAAACAAACTGACCTTACCTGACCAAATCCAAATTTTTTAATAGTCTTTTACTTTTATTTTTAATTTTAATTTTTAATTGAATAAATTCAAATTCTATTAAAAAGATTCATCTAAATATTCCTACACACTATTGGCCTATCCAAGTTTTGATCCCTAGTCTACCTAATTAAGAAACGTGGTTTGTTTACTATCTTACATGTTAGGAAGGCCTAGTAATATGTTGAAAAAATAAACAGTAGGCTCTTTTTTTTTCTCGTATTAGACACTCCAATGTCAACAAATTATGTGTGTGCCTATTAAAGTACATATCACTTTCTATGTCATGTGACACAAAATGTTTAATAGGTACATATTTATATATATCAAAAGTATCTTATAGGGAAAAAAGTACTTTTAGTGACAGAACCAAAATTTGAATGTCAAAATAAATAAAATACACAAAGCATTTCCGAGCACCTTGAGCTATATTTTTTTATGACGATCCACATGTATTACATAGGCATTATTTGTGGATTATTATTACTTGCATGGAATTCGATCCATGGTCGTAACAAGAAGAAACTTCCACCAGGACCAATGCCTCTACCTTTAATCGGAAATCTCCACAACTTATTCGGTGCTCCACCCCATAAGTCGATAGAACGGCTTGCTAACAAATACGGCCCAATAATGAGCCTCAAATTGAGCCGATTACCCACCGTAGTTATATCTTCATCAGCCGTGGCTAAAGAAGCCGTCAAAAAACACGACTCAGCCTTTTCCAGTAAAACACCTAAAGATGCAGTCGAAGCCCATAACCACCATAAATTCTCCGTCGTATGGCTACCGGTCAACAGCATTCGCCGAAAAAATCTCCGGACAGTAGTGAATTCGTGTATTTTCTCGACGAAGAAGCTCGATGCGAACCAGAATCTCCGGTCCACGAAGATCTCAGAGCTTATTGCTTACTGTCATCGGTGCAGCCAAACCGGTGAGGCCGTGGATTTTGGTTTAGCCGCTTCTGATATCGCGATAAATGTTTTATCGAATGCGATTTTCTCCGCTGATTTAGTGGATTTGTGTGAGAAATCGGAGAAGAAATTCAAGGATGTGATCCGGAGCGTTACGTACCAGATCGGAAAGTTTAACATGGTGGATTACTTCCCTGTGCTGAAATTCGATCGATCCTCAAGGGATAAAAAGAAGCAATTGTGATAGTGTTGATAAAATGTTTCGAATTTTTCGGGGTTTTATTGAGGAAAGATTGAAGCAAAGGAAAAACAAGTTGCAGAAGAAAACCGAAGACGTTTTGGATATTTTGTTAAATATGAGCGAAGAAAAAGATGTCAATAATAACAAGATTGCAATGGATAGAAATCAAATCGAACACCTTTTTCTGGTAAATATATTTTAAATATTTTTTCCAAAAAGTCATTCAAGTCGAAAATTAATATAATCTACACATATACTACAGGATATTTTCATTGCAGGAACTGATTCAAGTTCCATTACGTTAGAATGGGCAATGCTAGAGCTGATGAAGAACCCACACGCAATGGAAAAGGCTAAAGCGGAACTGGCGCAAGTTGTAGGCAAGAAAAAGGCAATTAAAGAAGCCGATCTTGTTCGGCTTCCTTATTTGCACTGCATTTTGAAAGAGACCTTGCGGATACATCCGCCTGTTCCTCTTTTGTCTCGCAAGGCCGAGCAAGAATTTTAACTTTGTGGCTACTTTGTCCCAAAGGGTTCACAAGTGATAGTGAACATATGGTCAATTGGTCGGGACCCTGTTATTTGGGAGGATCCTTTGGTGTTTAAACCCGAAAGGTTTTGGGGTTTGAATAATATGGATATTCGTGGTCAAGATGATTTTGAGCTCATTCCCTTTGGTGTTGGTAGAAGAATGTGTCCTGCGACATCTTTAGCTATGAGGACCCTTACCACTATGTTGGGTTCGTTGTTGAATTCATTTGATTGGGTTGCTGAAGGAGACGATGATTTTGATGCGGAAGAGAAAAGTGGTCTTATATTAGGCAAATTACGTCCTCTATGACTTGTCCCAATTTCACTATAGGTAATAGGACTATATATTGGTAAAAACTTATGTAATTGTTGAACAAGGTCGCAGGCTTACATAAAGAAATATGTCGTTCATGTCTTTATTCATTGTACTAATACATGTATTTATACAACAAAGAATAAACCTAGAAATCTATTTTAGGTAGAATACATATAAAAAACAGCAAATAAATATTACTAAAATAAAACTTCCTAAAATTGCAGTCTCTTGTCGTTAATAGTCCCCCTCAAGTTGGTGCATAGATATCTATCATGCCCAACTTGTCAATCGCTTCATGAAATATTTTTCCTGGTACTGCCTTTGTAAGGACATCTGCGAGTTGGTTTATAGACTTTACATATGGAAACTGGATGATCTTCTGATCAAGTTTTTCTCTAATGCAATGACGATCCACTTCGACGTGTTTAGTGCAATCATGTTGCACTGGATTTTGTGCTATTTGAATTGCAGATTTATTATCACAAAACAACTTCATAGGTCCAACACTTTCAACTCCAAGATCACGCAGAACTCTTTGGATCCATAATAGTTCACATAAACCATGCGTCATACCTCGAAATTCCGCTTCTGCATTTGATCGAGAAACAACTTTTTGTTTCTTACTTCTCCAGGCAACAAGATTACCTTCAACAAATGTGAAGTAACCTGAAGTCGATCTCCTGGTTGAGCGATCTCCAGCCCAGTCAGCATCGGTGTAGCCTTCAACAATTGGTGCTTCATTCTTTGAGTACATCAACCCTTTTCCAGGAGAATTTTTCAAATACCTTAGGATCCTATGGACTGCATTCATGTGTTCTATACTTGGAGCATGCATAAACTGGCTCACCACACTTACCGCATATGCAATATCCAGTCTAGTATGAGTTAGATAGATTAACTTCCCCACTAGCCGCTGATAACAAACTTTGTCTGTTAATTGTTGCGCAGAAGAAATTCCAAGTTGTTGGTTCATCTCCATCGGTGTTTCAACTGGTTTGCAATCAAGCATTCCAGTTTCTGTCAATAAATCCAATACATACTTTCGCTGGGAAAGAGAGATTCCCTGTCTCGACCTTGACAATTCAATACCTAGGAAATATCTCAGTTGTCCTAAGTCTTTCATTTCAAACTTGGTTGCTAAGTATTGTTGTAGTTTCTCCATTTCTTCGGGGTCATCACCAGTTAATACCATATCATCTACATATACAATCAATGTTGTTATCTTTCCCTCATTTTGTTTAATAAACAAAGTATGGTCAGAGTTACTTTGCAAGTAACCAACAGACTTCATCTCTGAAGCTAACCTCCCAAACCAAGCTCTAGGCGACTGTTTTAGCCCGTAAAGTGATTTTTTCAGTTTGCATATTTTGTCTTTATGCATTGTTCCTTGATTAATGCCTGGTGGAAACTCCATGTATACTTCTTCCTCCAAGTCACCATTTAGAAAGGCATTTTTTACATCAAACTGTCGTAAAGGCCAATCTCTATTCACTGCAATAGATATAAGAATACAAATAGTATTGAGCTTGGCTACTGGTGCAAACGTTTCTTGGTAATCAACTCCATACTTCTGAGCATAACCCTTCGCAACTAGCCTCGCCTTGTATCTATCAATGATTCCATCTATATTAAGTTTCACAGTATATACCCATCTACAACCAATTGTCATTTTTCCTCTTGGCAGCGGAACTAACTCCCAAGTTGAGTTTCTTTGCAAGGCTTCCATCTCTTCATACATTGCCTTGGTCCATTTTGGATATGTTAATGCATCCTGCACACTACTAGGAATAGATACTTTGGATAATTGATTAACAGTTAGAGCATATGAATCCGATAATCTATGACTTGAGATATAGTTACTAATTGGATATTTGGCCTTGGTTCTAAGATCGGGTTCATATTGTTTTCTAGGGACACCCCTATTTAATCTTGATGGTAACTGAGAAGGAGTATTGAGAATTACCTGAGGTGCAACATCTTCTTGAACATTCTGTGAGGGCTCTTCAGCTGATGGTGTTAATATGGGGTCTTCTACAGCATCTTCATTATGTATCGATACTTCATCCCTCGCAGATAGATTTGGAAAAACTGGAGACTCGATAGGATGATCCGAGGAAATCTCTTATACTTAAATCCTGTGGTTCCATCCACTTCCGTAACCCAATCAAATAACCTTGCACTGCAAATCATAGTCCAACAGGACAATTCTGCTTTTCCCACTGGGATAGCTCTTGAAGAAACGAATTATCTTTTATGGTCACAGCTAATGTAGATGCGTATTGGAGCAAGAAACAAAGTTGGATATCTTACCGGCAAATTGACCAAACCATCACCAACTGATCCAACGTATGGCACATGGATCACGAAAATCACAAAGTTCGAAGTTGGCCTATTGATTCAATGAGCCCGCATCTGATGCAACGATTTATTCGCCTGGCAACCGCTCAAGAGATATAGGAAGCTGCTTTAAAAACATTCTATGATGGATCGGATGAGACTCGCTTGTTTGAACTGAATCAACAATCTTTCACCGCCAAGCAGAATAGTCAACCTTTGTCTACCTATTATAACGAACTCATTGCAATTTTTCAGGAAATTGACCATCGGACAGCTTCACAAGAGAGATCAGTGGAAGGGATTGTACAGTTACATTCCGTGGTGGCTAGGCTTCGAGTTCACATATTTCTAAGTGGACTTAATTTGGAATTTGATCAAGTTCGTGGTGAGATTTTGCGAAAAGATCCAAAATTGGATTTGGAAAGTTGTTATGCGTATGTAAGGAGAGAAGCACAACAAAGACAAATCATGGGAAGTTCTAAACCAGTCCTTAAAAGTTCAGCCATGGTGGTTTAACGTGATACACAAAAGAGTCCAAGTATTTCATCATCTGGAAAAACAAATAACTTTGTTTGCAATCATTGTGGTGAAAAAGGGCACACCAAACAGCGCTGCTTTGAGATTATTGGATATCCAGAATGGTGGGATTTTTCAAAAAAACCACGAAAGAACTTGACTGGCAGAGCAACAATAGCCATACAAGGAGAACAATCACAACATACGGCCAATGTGGCTCAACCAGGTAACTTTGGTAAGGTTGGTGTTTTTTCTGTCACTTCCAAGGAAAATACATGGATTGTTGACACAGGAGCATCCGATCATATAACTAAAGACTCTAATAAGTTACAAACTATTCACCCATCCTCGCAACAAGTTATTTCTACGGCTAATGGAAATACTTGTAATATAACGGGGGAGGGTTCTGTTAAATTGTCTAGTACTTTGACTCTTGAAACTGTTTTGGTGGTGCCTTCACTCCAAAATAATTTGTTGTCTGTAAGCCAAATTACTTCATCTCTTAACTGTACTGTTACTTTTTTGCCCTTATTTTGTATCTTTCAGGACATTCTGACCCGGAAGACTCTTGGTTATGGTGTTAAGCGGGGAAAACTCTACTATCTGGAGTTGGATGAGAATACAGAGCATAATTTTGGGCAGGCATGTCATACAAGTGGAGTTGAAAAGGCTAAAGAGAAAATATGGCTATGGCATAGGAAACTAGGACACATCTCTTTTGGTTATCTTAAGACACTTAGGCCAAGTTTGTTTGCTGATTTAGATGTTTCAGATTTCCAATGTAATATTTGTGAACTAGCAAAAAGCCATCGAATTCCTTATTTTCCAAGTTTGAATAAATGTTCAAAACCTTTCATTGTTATACATTCTGATATTTGGGGTCCAGCAAGGATCCCCTCTATTTCAAAAGCTCGATATTTTATCACTTTTATCGATGAATGCACTAGAATGACATGGGTGTCTTTACTTTACAAGAAGAGTGATGCATTTAAAGCATTTAAGGAATTTTACAATATGGTGCATACTCAATACCAAAGGAAAATTCGAATTAGGCAGTCTGACAATGCTAGGGAGTTTATTGATGGTTCATTCGGAGAATATCTTAGTCAGTTGGGGATACGACATCATACTTCATGCACATATACACCGCAACAAAATGGTTTAGCAGAAAGAAAGAATAGACAAATTTTGGAAGTAGTTCGTGCCTCTCTTTTTGGTATAAATATGCCTCACTTTATTGGGGGGAAGCAGTAAAGTCGGCTATTTATCTTATCAATCGAGCCCCTTCCCGGGTTATTGACTTTCAAACCCCTCAACAAAAGCTAAAGTCATTTTGCACGATAGCCCATCTGCCGAACCTTGAACCTCGAGTTTTTGGATGTACAGTTTATGTCCATATTCCAAAAGTCTTAAGAGGTAAATTGGATCCCTGTGCAAAAAGATGTGTGTTTGTTGGATATTCAGACTTCCAGAAAGGGTATCGGTGTTATGATCCTCAGAATAAGAAGTTGTACGTTACATTAGATGTCTCCTTTCATGAGAACGAACCTTATTATGGAGGGGGAGTTTCCAGTTCAACTCTTTATGAGGAGAATGTGAGTGAAGCACTTGAGCCGAACAAGCATGATACTGGAATTCCACTAGACCAGGTGAGTTCTTAGACTTGGAAGAACTGCAAGAGAGCATATGCATATGAAGTTTCTCTGAAATCATATTATGGATGACATTAATTTCCTCCTTAAAGCTCCAAGCTATAGTTGTGGTTTTGTTGATTATGTTAATTATCACAATCAAGGAGTCAAATTATATAGCAAGAACATTGAAATTGTGATCAATACACCATCTCAATACAATCTTCTTGATAGCCTGAGCCTCAGCCTAATTATATAGAAGAAAATGATCAAAATATATTGTGAAAGTCATGATCATATATATGACCCATACGATTTCTTAGAATACCTCCACCACCAGCACTAATTTCAGGATTATCTTAGAACAATCGTCAATATTAAGCTTGTATTCTCCATGGTTAGGCTTGGTTAGGTTTACTCCAGATGACATGGGTGATGTCAAGTTTAGGCATGATATTATCCATCATTCGACAAATGTTTTGAAAGTTTGTGGGGAACTTTAGAAGGGGAATTGGGAAGTAAGGATCAAATATACAAGATACTAACTACAACAGCAACGCATAATTATAAAAAAAAATTATCATTCATCAAAGTTATTTAACTACACTTTCTAACATAAAAATCACAAAGCTGTATACCTACTAACATAAGAATCACATATACCGAAAAATTTAACTTGAAGTAGGTATTTTTTTAATATCTAATACTAATACAAATTCAAGTAAACAAACTGACCTTACCTGACCCAATCCAAATCCAAATTTTATGGTTAATAATCTTTTACTTTTATATTTTTTATTTTTAATTGAATAAATTCAAATTCAATTAAAAAGAATCATCTAATTGACCGGATTTGAAACTAGTTTAGGGACTAAATATTTTTACACACTACTAGGCTTATCCAAGTTTTGATCCCTAGTCTACCTAATTAAGAAGCCTAATTTGTTTAAAACCTACTCTCTCTCACTCTATTTTTAATTGTCATACTGCGTTTTTCGAGTGTTTATACATGTTTATATATATTGGAGTGTCTATTAGGAAAAAAAAGTCGTCAAGTGCAAAAAAACATCTCTCTATATATATAAAGTACACAAAGTATTTCTGAGCACGTCAAGGTTTTTCTTAATGATATGATGTCAATTGATATGTATTACATAGGCATTATATGTGGATTATTATTACTTGCATGGACTTCGATCCATGGTCGCAATAACACGAAACTTCCACCAGGACCAATCCCTCTACCTTTAATCGGAAATCTCCACAACATATTCGGTGCTCCGCCCCATAAGTCGATGGAACGGCTTGCTAACAAATACGGCCCAATAATAAGTCTCAAATTGGGCCGATTACCCACCATCGTTATATCTTCATCAGCCGCGGCTAAAGAAGCCGTCAAAAAACACGATTCCGCCTTTTCTAGTAAAACACCCAAAGATGCAGTCGAAGCTCATAACCACCATAAATTCTCCATCGTGTGGCTACCGGTCGACAGCAGTCGCCGGAAAAGTCTCCGGACGATATTGAATTCGTGTATCTTCACTGCAAACAAGCTCGACGTGAACCAGAATATCCGATCCACGAAGATCTCAGAGCTTATTGCTTACTGTCATCGGTGTAGCCAAACCGGTGATGCCGTGGATTTTGGTATAGCTGCTTCTGATATCGCGATTAATGTTTTATCGAATACAATATTTTCCGCGGATTTAGTGGATTTGTGTGCGAAATCGGAGAAGAAATTTAAGGATGTGATCCGGAGTATTACATTCCAGATCGGAAAGTTTAACATGGTGGATTACTTCCCTGTGCTGAAACCGATCGATCCTCAAGGGATTAATGGAAGCACTTGCGCTGGTTTTGCTAAAATGTTTCGGATTTTTGGGGATTTTATTGATGAAAGGTTGGAGCAAAGGAAAAAGAACCAGAAAACCAAAGACGTTTTGGATATTTTGCTAAATATGACGGAAGAAAACAATGGCAATGGCAATATTGCTATGGATAGAAATCAAATCGAACACCTTTGTCTGGTAATTAACTCATGCATGCATCGTCTACACTATTCCAGTTTTAGTTTATTGCTAATTAAATGGTTGGAACTAGTATATTTTTTTTAAATCAGGACATTACTTACTCCGTCACTTATTTCAAAATAAGTGAATTGTTGAGATAATATACACCACTTTTTACTTTTACCCTTTTAGATATTTTGAAACTATTCTTCAAAAAAAATATATAAATAATTCAAAGTAAAATTCTAAAAAGAAATTAACTCTCTTGAAATTAATGAGGAGCAAAAATGGTAAACATGAATTCCAATAACTCTCTTGAACTTTGAACAATTCACTTATTTTGAACTATGAAAAATGACTTAGTGCCCGTTTGGATTGACTTATTTTAGGTGTTTTTAAGCCAAAATAACTTTTAAGCAGTTTTGAAGTGTTTGGGTAAAGTTAAAAAGTGTTTATAAACACTTATTTTAACGCCAAAAAGCTATAAGTTAGAAATCCTAACTTATGGCTTTTGACTTATAAGTCATAACCCAAAAGTCAATCCAAACAGACCCTTAATAATTCACTTATTTTAAAATAGAGGGAGTATGTTTTACTTCACGTATCCCAATACTCTTTCTTTTTTGGGAAAAGAACGTTGTATCCTAATAAGCAAAATTATTTACAAGTTGTTACTCCTTAGTTTCATACTCTATGTGTTTAACTACTAATGTGTATTTAGTGTTCGATACCATCTGGTATCAAAGAGGAAGAGGTAGTGCTTTAGTGAAAACACTACTCAGTTACTCCTTGATACCAAATTAGGATAAATATATTAGATTGGGTCCAATTTGACCAAATACTTTACTTGATGGGTCCAATATATATAATTTCCCCCATTTTTTAAGTCTCGAAAGCACGGGTGGTCCTTCCCTCCTTACGTCATCCACCACCCTGTTCTATCCATATATCCAATTAGAGTTGGGTCCCAAAAAGAAGTCACATTTGACAACTATTTAATAACCTTATCTCCATTTTACCTTCATTGGATTCATAACATTCTATTGTGAAAAAAGTCAACTAAAAATAAGCATTAAAGTGATTTTGATAAACACAATAAAGTAAACTTGATATACGTATTTATATAGCTAAGTGATCCAAGTTTTGACGCTAAAGGTTAAAAAGCACTAATAAGCAATATGTCCCCTTTTAATTTAGATGTTTTCTCATTCCTTCCATTTAGATAACTTATCTAGAATATATGAAGTTAGATCACTTAGCTGTTAGCGTTTACATACTTCAAAAATTTCCTTTTTCTTTCTTCAATTAAAATTTCATGTTCTATACGTCCAAGTCCAACTACATCATACATAAAATTGAAACAGAGAGATTATTACGTTTATGAATATTTCTTCAGCATATTTTCTGTTTTCGAGTGGCTGCAGGATCTTTTCATTGCGGGAACTGATTCGAGTTCCGCTACATTAGAATGGGCAATGCTAGAGCTGATGAAAAATCCACACGCAATGGAAAAGGCTAAAGCGGAACTCGCACAAGTTGTTGGCAAGAAAGAGGCAATAAAGGAAGCCGATCTCGTTCGGCTTCCTTATTTGCATTGCATTTTGAAAGAGACATTGCGGATCCACCCGCCTGTTCCTCTTTTGTCTCGCAAGGCCGAGCAAGAATTTGAACTTTGTGGCTACCTTGTCCCAAAGGGTTCACAAGTGATAATAAATATATGGTCAATTGGTCGTGACCCTACTATTTGGGAGGATTCTTTGGTATTTAAACCTGAAAGATTTTGGGGTTCTAATGTTATGGATATTCGTGGTCAAGATGATTTTAAGCTTGTTCCTTTTGGTGTTGGTCGAAGAATGTGTCCTGCCATATCTTTGGCTATGAGGACCGTTCCCATAATGTTGGGTTCGTTGTTGAATTCATTTGATTGGGTTGTTGAAGGCGACGATTGTTTAGATGTGGAGGAGAAAAGTGGTCTTATAGTAGGCAAATTACGTCCTCTACGACTTGTCCCGATTTCACTATAGGACTATGTATGGATCAAATTGGACATGAAGCACTGTTTCAATTGGCATGGAAGTAGCAAAAACTTATGTAATAAAGTGGAGTCTTGGCTTATATTGCAACATATATAAGCTAGGGGCGGAGATAAGTGAGGGTTTGAACGAATTCATAGCTTTTTCGTAGATCCTATATTTATATTAGAAAATTAAATAAATATATATGTATATTAACTTGTGAACCTCTATTAAAACTGACTGACGTTTAGTGGTAAAGAAGGGGACATGAAAATGCTTTCTAGTTTTTTATATATCTTTTTTTTAAAACAAATTTATACCACTAAACAGGGCGTCTAGCGGCCTTTTATTAATAGTAAGATAAAATCCTCAATGCGAATAAGTACAAGGGGGCTAGGCCTTACCTTAATTAATATGTGTTTTTTTCGTCTCCACCTTCATCGCTGTTATCAATTATGACATATAAAACAACCAATTTTTTCAACATAAAACTACTTCCACTTTTGCCATAAAATATATGGTATATTTTAGATATAAAAACTTATATCATGTGTATGTATTATAGAAAAAAAATCATACATATATAATAATTTTTATATAATAATAATAATCTGACTCTCTCACAAAATATATGCACACGCGTGTAAGAAGTAATATTAAAATAAATAATATATACTCACTCGTGTCGTAGAGATAAAAAGATTTGGTATTTCTTTTATGGTATTTTTGTATATGGATGGAAAAAAATAAATTTTAAAAAGTTACCATCCTTTTTTTTCTTTTCTTTTTTTTCAAAAACCATCCTTATATAATTAGGGGTTGTGTATAGGTTATTCTAATTTGTATCGTTGCAACTTCTCCTACCATGGCTGACCTATTGCCTGAATGTCTCATTCATAAAATAACTTCTTACCTTAGTTTAACAGAAGCAACTCGGTTGAGTATTCTCTCGAAAACATGGCTGCAAGCATGTTCGACTCTTCCCAACTTGGAATTCACAATTAAGTTTCGCAACAATATGAAAATAGTAGATAATATCATGGAGAGATATCGAGATGGAAAAATTCCTATTGAAAAGTTTGAATTATCAGACTTTAGTTATTTGCGTCTAGTTTTCCCTTTGTTTGATAAATGGCTTGACATTGCACTTCAGAACGGTGTAAAACATATTGTCTTTGGTGTTCCTAGCTATACGTCGTACCCCTTGCCTATTTTCAAAATCTTTGCATCAAAATCTTTAAGAGAATTGGTTCTAAGGGGTAGTAATTTCAAGCATGTTTCATTATCTAGTGGTGTGGTGAAGTGCAATTCGTTGAGAAAGCTTACTCTATCTGATGTAGTTTTAGATGAAAACATGCTTCAGACTCTACTTAATAGTTGTCCGTTTATTGTCAGTTTCATCTTTGATAATTGTTACGGGTTGAAAAAGATTGAGCTACTGAATAATCTTCAAAAGATCAAGTTGGTTTTAATTTGGAAAGCTGGAAACCAGCTCGTTAAAATTCAAGCACCAACACTTGAACACCTGTCTTGTGTTACTGAACCGGAAACGCCTCCTAAGTTGGATATTGTTGATGCTCCAAATTTGGTGTCACTTGAGTATAAGGGAAATCTAGTGCCTACGATTTTCGTGGATGCTAAATTGCCATGGAATTGTCGTCCTAGGAGACTCCTCCTTGAGTCAAATGGTACAACGATTGCATATTTCATGGATCGTTTAATGTACATGAAGAGTTCGAGTCAACTAAAAGAAGTACAAGTCTATAGATTTGATTGGGGAGATGTGAGATGGCATTTTGTGGAACTCAGAAGGGGAAAGGAGGCAATAAGGTACTATTCCGAGAGGAATAGATTTCGTTTTCTATTAGATTGGTGATACAGTTAATTTTTATCTCTTGTAAGTACTTCTCTGTTTCAATTTTTGAGACACTTGTATCAGATATTTTAGTTATTACAAACTATTACTGTGTTGAAAAGAAAAACTTATGTGGTATACAGTTGTGTTTTAGACTTCTGCTTTCTGTGGTCTGTGCATCTGTTCTTATTTGGTGGGAGTATCGAACCACTAAGCACCTTTGTTTTTTAGCCTAAAATAATGTCGCGTTAAATAGATGTCTATGGACCTGGTTCCCCTGCTTTTAGAGATAAACAGAAGTTGTAGTACTTCATTCTGAGACATTTAGTGTATGAACTCCACAATAAGGATTCATTTGTTCCTGTGGCAGCTTGACAAAGGCAAAATCGAGTATAAGTTATCTCTCCGACCATTTACTATGGCACGTAGTGCCTCAGTGATACCTGCTATTGTTATAGATCCTCTAGTTTGTCAAAAAGGGACAGTTGTTCGGTATGAAACCTTTGAACAACTTAACTGCATTGACAGATAAATATAGTTGCAGGTATCAGTAGGACTCTGTGTTGTTAAAACTAATACAAATTTAGGCTTATGTGATTCTTCCTCCATTCTGAGCGTTTTATATGATCAATTATTTTCATCTGCGTTTAGTAAATGAAATAGGTTTCACAAGGATTTTCAGGTTGCAAACTATACTAAAAGAAATTTTGTATGGCCCTTTATATTTTGGAGATTCTCTTGCACATTAGGATTAATACAGATGATTGTATCTCATATACAAGGATAGAATCACGGAGAAGTCCCTATCGACAAGTTTAAATATGCAACGTTTCAGACTCGGTGAAGTTTTTTGTCTGATTTATAAGTGCCTTGACATTGCTCTTCAGAATGGTGTAGTACAACGTGTTTATAGTGATCCCTCTTTTGTCTATTGTGATGTTAGGCAAGTTAAATCTACTGTTTAAAAATCTATGACCTATAGGTCACACAGAAACAACTATGCCGTTGTTGTAAGTTGAGGAAATATACTGTTTCACATCATATATTTCTATTCTGATCTTAGGCAAGTTAAACCAATGATTACACGTAAACTAACAATTCCTGGAATTGCCTTCCTTAAAAGAAATTCAAGTATCAAGCTAACATAAACAAAATCAAATTTTACAACTAAGAAAGAACCTCTGATAGAAGATTAAAAAAAGTAAAGCTCTCTACATTTATTTGATAAAAAAAAAACAGTTTTTGCTGCGAAAAGTTGAAGTGCATTTCGTTACTTCTAAGAGAATAAGGGAGTTCAAATTGCGAATAAACTGCTTCACTAATCTAATAAAAAGAAATATTTCTCCAACGTGCTAACGGTCCTTATTGAGATCTCTCCTCTTTTGTGTTCTATAGGATGCCAACTCTGATTTCTCTGATCAAATTTGTAGACTTTTACCTCTTTTAATTGATCATGCCTTTCATGAAAAAGAGCGCGTCTCCAATTCTTCATATGCATCAAACAACCCATTTCATGAGAAAGAGCGCGTCTCAAACTCTTCATATGCATCAAACGATCCATGAAACATGTAAACATTTCACTTGTTGATTGTAGGTTGAGTTTCTTTGGACGACAACTCCACAGCAAGGCATCCACAAACGTCGAGCACTCTCCTGTAGGCCTTAAAAAATTTACATGTAAAACGTCCACTTTGGGGATAGCATCTCTACAGTGCAGTTGCAAATCATTCATGTTGATCTCCTCGTATTTGTGAAAATAAATGGTAACTTGAGACCAAGAGATCGAATCTGATAGAGATTGCCTCAGCTGACAAAGCCATGCCGCGTCTACATTGAACAAGGGATAAAGAATCATTTGTGACTGCTTCAATTGTGTTGATTCTTGTGCAAATTTAAGCTGAGGAATATCATGTCCTTTATTCTCCAGCAAAACCAAATTTGGAGCATAAATTGCTCCTATTTTCTTGCAATTATGAATCTTTAAGACCTTTAGGGATCGACTCCTGCAAACGTTAAACCTTCCTAAAGAAATGTTAGCTAATACTAATTTCTCGAGGCAGTAAGATAAGGTGGTTGAAATATATTTCAGATATCTCTGTACATGATATCTCTAAAGATTTCAGATTCTTATATTTAACAATATTCAATTTATTCAAACAAAAACTAGAATAATACAAGTGTTCAAGAGTTGGTGTTTCGATTTTAATGGGATGGTCAATATCAATGGCAAGTGACTTGATCACCACATGACTAGTATTAGATAATGAAACATGCATCAGATCACAACCCATCAGGACTAGTTCTCCTAAAAAATTTGCTTCCAAGAATTTAAAAATAGGAAAGGGGTATATTTTTGAATGTGTAACATCTCTATACACTAGATGTCTTACACCATTTTGAAGAGCAATGCTGAGCCATTTATCAATCAGAGCGGAAATACGATCAGGCTTTTTAGAGTTGTCAAATTCAAACTTGTCAATAGGAATATTTCCGTCCCTATATCTCTCCATGATATTATCCACTACTGCTATGCTTTTCCCCGAGAATTCCAAGTTGGGAAGATCCAACCAGGCTAGTAGCCATGTTTTGGAGAGAATTCTCATCCGGGATGCTTCTCGATAACTAAGATAACAGAGTATTTTGCGAATGAGGCATACAGGCAACATGTCAGCCGTCCCCATGGCTTGGAAGTTGCAGGGGAAGTGACAGTGAAAAAGTAAATCAAAACCCTACATATTCTAGGAACCCTATTATACTGTTAGCACTAGTAAATTTATCCGCGCTTTTAGAACTGTTATAACAAACTTAAATAATAGCTTACCAAATTTATCCACGCTTTTAGAACAGTTGTAACAAACTTAAATAACAGCTTATTATTATAGAAAATCCAAATATGTTACATTTCAAGTTTGAATCTTTTTTATCATTAACATTTGATTTTATTGTTATCTTTAATTTTTTTATCACTCGGGGATTTTTTGTCTTTTTTAAATACTTGGACTTTTTCTTTTTTAGTATAAGCCTACATATTTGGTCTCTTTTACCTTTTCATCTTTAAATTTATTCCATACTAGCTAACTTGTTCATTTTTATGAAAACATTTTCAAACAGAACTCAAAGGTAGGAAAGTTGGCTCTGTGCTTTATTTATTTTTCGATAAATTTCGCAATGACATTTAGCTTCTAGCAGCAAGAAGTTAGAACTGGAAGTGGGCTGCGTTCACAGTACTTGACAAGATAGGTATAAACAAGAGTGGATATGTTTTCCTGAGGCATCACACGGTCTAGAATGTTAAGAAAACTATTGAAAGGAAACCGATGTCCGTGCAAGTACCTCAATGTGATACGAAAACTGGTGTACTCACTAGAAAACTGCGTTTGATAGTATGAGTGGGATTATTAAGAAATGAAAATGGAGAACGAAAACGCCCTTAAAGGAAAATGAACACAGCTGAAGAAACTAATCTGATTGCATCTACAAAGAAGGAAAGCAGAGTTCCTTGGTCTTTGTTGGGTGCTATAACTACATTGAATCGTCTTAGTACTAGTATGCACTACTAAGTTTGAGTATGAAAACGCACCCAAGGGTGTGATCTATTTGGCAATAAACTGTGTTAAGTACCATGAGGTCTCAAATTCAAATCTCAACAGAGACAAAAACACTGTGATGTCTAGTCTTAGCGGACAAAGTTAACTGGTGATTTTTTCTGGTTTATTCTATCCTTGATGGACATGGTTCCCTGGTACCTGTTGTTAGTGAGAGTTGACAGATATCTATTGGAATTAGTCTAGGTTATCTCAAGTTGCCCCGAGCACCATGGTTAACCAAAAAAAAAAAAAAAAATCTGAGTTAACACGACAAAATGGCTACTATGCACCAGCAGATTTGAGTACCAACACAAATGAACACTCACTTTTGAGTGTGATTCAAGTATTACAGCTCCTACGTATCTCTAAAAGTAGTGAAACCAGATCCAGAGGGCTATTAAAAAAAGTGGTAAATGGTTCTAGTACTGCTACCAAATAAGAAATGATCCAAAGATCACAGATATCACAAGTCGAAATTAGATTTATATGCCGAATAACTTTCTCTTTTCAACAAAGTACATACTTCAGAGGTCTCGAGATGAAGTTAATAGGCCTATCAGGTGCATACACGCGCAACTACTTTTAGAATTATAAGACAAAACACAGTGAGATCTCTTATTTGAGTATATCTCAATTGATTCTGTGATTTTGAAGTACAACATAACAACTATAAGTTGGCCTCAGACTAACATATCAAATCCAAATATCAGAAAACGCTCCAAGTATCAAACTAACATTAACAAAATCAATTTTTACAACTGGGAAAAAACCCTAATGGAAGAAAAAAAGGAAGTAAATTTATTACTTTTTGCTGCGAAAAATTGAAGTGCAGTTCGTTACTACTAAGAATAAGGGCATTCAATTTGCAATAGAATATACTGCATCACCAATCTAATAAAAAGAAATATTTCTTCGACTTGCTACTGGTCCTTATTGGAAAATCTCTTCCTCTTTTGTGTTCTACAGGATGCCAACTCTGACTTTTCTGATCAAATTTGTAGGCTTTTGCTTCTTTTAATTGACCATGACGCAAATTCTTCATCTGCATTAAACGATACATGAAACATGTAAAAATTGTAGTTGTTGATTGTAGGTTAAGTTTCCTGGGACGACAACTCCTCAGCAAGGCATCCACAAATGTAGGAAACTCCCAATTCGGCCTTGAAAAACTTACATCTAAAATGTCCACTTTGGGGATAGCAACTCTAGGTTGCAGTAGCAAATCTATCATGCTGATCTCCTCGCATTTGTAAAAATAAATGGTAACTTGAGACCACGAGATCGAATCTGATAAAGATTTCCTCAACTGACAAAACCATGCCGAATCTACATTGAACAATGGATAAAGAATCATTTGTGATTGCCTCAATTGTTTTGATTCTTGTGCAAATTTAAGCTGAGGAATATCACTTCCTTTATACTCCAGCAAAACCAAATTCGGAGCATCAATTGCTCCTATGATCTTGCAATTATGAATCTTTAACACCTTTAGGGATTGACTCCTGCAAATGTCGAATCTTCCAAAAGCAATGTTAGCTAATATCAGTTTCTCCAGGCAGTAAGGTATGGAGATAAGGTGGTTGAGATATACATCAGATATCTCTGTACATGATATATCTAAAGTTTTCAGATTCTTATGTTCAACAATATTCAATTTATTCAAACAAGAACTACTATAATACAAGCGTTCAAGAGACGGTGCTTGGATTTTAACGGGTTGGTCATTACCAATGACAAGAGACCTGATATTTGGAAGATTCCGGATCTCAATATTTTTCAGCCTACTACAATATCCAATGATTAAATCAACAATGAACGGACAACTATCGAGTATAGTCTGAAGCATGTTATTGTCCAAGCGTACAAGAGATAGAGAAAGATTTCTCAAAGAATGACACGTCACCGCTTGACTAGCACTAGATAATGAAACATGCATCAGATCACAACCCGTCAAGACCAGTTCTCGTAAAAAATTTGCTTCCAAGAATTTAAAAATAGGGAAGGGGTATGATGTTGAAAGTTCAACATCTATGTACTCTAGATGTCTTACACCATTTTGAAGAGCAATACCGAGCCACCTATCAATCAGAGGAAAAATATGATCAGACTTTGTAGAGTTGTGTAATTCAAACTTGTCAATAGGAATATTTCCGATCTTATATCTCTCCATGACATGGTCCACTATTGTTATGGTTTTGCCCGAAGAGACTGTGAATTCCAAGTTGGGATGATCCAACCAGGCTAGTAGCCATGTTTTGGAGAGAATTCTCATCCGAGATGCTTCTTCATAACTAAGATAACAGAGTATTTTGCGAATGAGGCATACAGGCAACATGTCAGCTGTCCCCATGGTTTGGATGTTGCAGGGGATGTGACAGTGGAAAAGTAAATCAAACCCTATATATATTCTAGAAAACCCCAATATATGGTAATACTTGTAAACTTATCCGCGCTTTTAGAACAGTTATAACAAACTTAAACAATTGGTTACTAATCTAATAATAAAAATATATCATTATAAAAAACAAAATCCTAAGATTTCAAGATTGAATCTTTTTTAATTATCAACACTTGATTTTATTTTTATGTGAATATTTTTATCACTTTGGGATTCTTTTTCTTTTATAAATATTTGGCCTAATATTTTTTAGTATAGCCTACATATTTTTTCACTTTACCTTTCCATCTTTAAATTTATTTCATACTAGCTAACTGCGTTGGATTATTATGAAATGAAAATGGAGAACGAAAACGCCTTCAAAGGAAAATGAATACTAGTGAAGAAACTAATCTGATTGCATCTAAGAAGAGGGGAAGAAGAGTACCTTGGTCTTTGTTGGGTGCTAAAAAAGAGATATATACGATGCTAAACCACGTTTAATCATCTTAGTACTAGTTTGCACTACTTAAGTACCAAAATGCATCCAAAGGTGTGATCTATTGGTCAATTTACTATGTTAAGCACAATGGGGTTTCAAATTCAAATCCCAACGGAGACAAAAACAGAGTGATTTCTAGTCTTAGCAGACAGAGTTAACTTGTGATTTCTTCCAGTTTATTCTAGCCTTGATGGACAGGGTTACCTAGTACCTGTTGTTAGTGAGAGATGATAGATATCCCATGGAATTTGTCTAGGTGCACTCAAGTTGGCCTGGGTACCACGGTTAACCAAAAATAACAAAATGAGTACCAAGACAAAATTGCTACTATGCACCAGCAGATTTGAGTGTGATTCAAGTATTACATTGGGATCTCTTATTTGAGTATAGCTCAATAGATTCTGTGATTTTGAAGTACAACATAACACCTACAAGAAAGCCTGAGACTAACATATCAAATCCAATTATCAAGCTAACGTTAACAAATCAAATTTTACGACTGTAAAAGAACCTCCAATAGAAGACAAAACAGAAGTAAAGCTCTCTGCATTTATTTGATGAAAACCATTTTGCTAAGAGTAAGGGCATTCAATTTGCAATAGAATAAACTGCATCACCAATCTAATAAAAAGAAATATTTTTCCGACTTGCTAACAGTCCTTATTGAGAGCTCTCTTCCTCTTTTGTGTTCTACACGATCCCAACTCTGATTTTTATGATTAAATTTGTAGACTTTTGCTGCTTTTAATTGGCCATGACTCAAAGTCTTCATCTCCCTCAAACAATTCACAAAACATGTAAACATTTCACTTGTTGATTGTAGGTTGAGTTTCCTAGGACGACAACTCCACAGCAAGGCATCAACAAACGTGGGGCACTCCCCAGTCGGCGTTAAAAATTTGCATCTAAAACGTCCACTTTGGGTGTAACAGCTCTACACTGCAGCTGAAAACTTTCCAGGTTGATCACATTGCATTTGAGGAAACAAAGGGTAACGTGTGACCAAGAAGTCGAATCTGATAGAAATTTCCTCAACTCACAAAACCATGCCGCATCTAAATTGTACAAGGGATCAAGAATGATTTGTGAGTGCTTCAATTGTCTTGATTCTTGTACAAATTTAAGCTGAGGAATAACACGTCCTTTATACTCAAATAATCGCAAATTTGGAGCATCAATGGCTCCTATGATCTTGCAATTCCGAATCTTTAAGACCCTTAGGGATTGACTCCTGCAAACGTCAAACTTACTTACTGTATTGTTAGCTAATATCAATCTCTCAAGACAGTAAGGTGTTGAAATAAGGTTGTTGAGATATCTATAAGATACCTCCGTATTCGATATCTCTAAAGATTTCAGATTCTCATAGTCAATAATATGCAACTGTTTCAAACAATAACTAGAATAAGACAAGTGATCAAGAGCTGGTGCTTGGATTGTAACGGGTTGGTGAATATGAATGGTAAGTGACCTGATATTACAAAGATTCAAAAGCTCAATATTTATCAGCCCAATACAATGCTCAATGATTAAATCGACAATAAAGGGACAACTATTAAGTAGAGTTTGAAGCATGTTCATATCTAACCGAACACAAGATAGAGAAAGCTTTCTCAAAGAATGAGAAGTGGCCATAGAACTAATACTAGATAATGAAATATGCATCAGATCACAACCCGTCAGGATTAATTCTCGTAAAAAATTCGATTCCACGAATTTAAAAATAGGGAAGGAGTATGATGTTGAATATCTAACATCTCTATACACAAGATGTCTTACACCATTTTGAAGAACAATGTCGAGCCACCTATCAATCAGAGGGTAAATGTGATCAGGCTTTGTATAGTTGATAAATTCAAACTTGTCAATAGGAATATTTCCATCCCTATATCTGTTAGTGATTTCATCCACTATTGTTATGCTTTTGCCCGAACTGACTTCGAATTCCAAGTTGGGAAGATCCAACCAGGCTTGTAACCATGTTTTCGAGAGAATTCTCATCCGGGTTGCTTCGGTATAACTAAGATAACAGAGTATTTTGTGAATGAGGCATACAGACAACATGTCAGCTGAGTTTGTCCCCATGGCAGGGGAATTGACAAACTGCCGGTTGTTGTAACAACTGACAGTGAAAGAGTTAATCAAAACCCTACATATTGTAGGAACCGTATACTGTTACACAAGTAAATTTATTCGCGCTTTTAGCACAGTTATAACAAACTTTAATAATAATTTACTATTTACTAATATAATAATAAAAATATATTATTAAACAAAATCCAATTATGTTACATTTAAAGTTTGAATATTTTTTACAATTAACACTTAATTTTATGGGGATTTTTTGTCTTCTATAAATACTTGGTCTCTTTTTTTTTCTTTTTTTTTTGTAAAGCCTACTTACTTGGTCTCTTTTTACCATTTCATGTTTACTTAATTTTCTTATTTAAATTTATTTCGTACTAGCTAATTTGTTTATTTTTATGAAAACAATTTCAAACCTACTTTTTATCTTTCAAAGTTAAAAAAAAGGCATAACATATACAAGTGATATGTATAGATACATGAGTTCTACGTGGCATATTATACGTAGGGACACCACGTAAAATGTACATTGTCATGTAAGATGACATATAAAATGTGTGTATTTATTTGTTCAACTTTATACAAGTTTAAGTGTCTGTTTGTGCACACTCAAAGTTGAAGAACATAAATGTAAATTAAAGCCAAGTTAAAGGGCATATTTATGTATTATATTTTTCCCTGTATAAACTATAAAGTTATGGAACGTCTTGTAAGGGCATCTCCAATCCTACACTCTATTTTACTCTCCAAATATAGAGTACTCTATTTTTTCAGATAATCAACTCTAACTCAATTCTCTATTTTACTCTCTAAAAAAAAAATCTTCTCTCTCCTCATTATTATATTATTATTTCTATTTTTATTTCATTTTCTTATTTCATAATATAAATCCGTTCTTTCTTTTTTCAAAATAATCACCCTATATAATTTTCATGTAATATAAAATTATCATTTTTTTAAATTCTTTATTTAATATAAAATTATATTTTATTGTAACTTTAAAGAACAACTACGAAAAATTAAAAAAAAAAATCAACAAGCACAACCGCAATCACAAACACAACAATTTTCTAGATGATACACTATCTTTTTTTCGAATATTGTTAAATCTAAAAACGACCTGCTGGATTATTAAATTATTGTTGTGATTTTAAAAAACATTATGTTATGTATTGTATTGTTATCTTGTATTTAAATTATTATGTCGTGTATTGTATTTTTAAATTAAATTTTTCATTTTATCATTCAAATTTTGGGCATTCTTCGTAGTGAAAATCAATAATAATATCAAATTATCTCTTAAAGTGACGAAAATTGAAAAAAAAAATTAAAATATTGTTAATTCAAGATGAAAGTTGTATATATTAAAGGGAAAAGGGTCAAAAATGCCCTTAAACTATGTGAAAGGAACAAAAATGCCCTCCGTTTATAGTTTGGCTCAAAAATGCCGTTACCGTCAATACTTTGGTTCAAAAATGCCCTTAAACTATGCGAAAGGAACAAAAATGCCCTCCGTTTGTAGTTTGGTCCAAAAATGTCCTTGTCGTCAATACTTTGGTCCAAAAATACTCTTATTGTTATTTAATTGGTCAAAACGACTCATTTTCCAAATAAATATATTATTATTTTCTTTTTGACACATTCTTTTTCAATGAATGTTTTTTAAAAAAAATTAGCAAATGTTTATCTTACTTCAATATAGAAAAAAATAAAAAATGAAAATATTTCTTATTTTATTATCATTATTTTTAATCGTTATATAAATATAAATTAATGATGGATATACCATGGTAGTATATATGTGACATATATTATTTGTCGAAAGGGTACATGAAGTTATTCTATTTTAATTGATAAAATGAGATTAAGAAGAAAAAAAATATTTCCTACATTTTCATTTTTTTAAAGTGATTTTAAAAGAAAGAAAACAAGAGTAGTGTTCTTTAATAATATTTTAATTAGGAAAAATATGTGTTTAAAAAGAAAAAAAACAATATATT
>JAJOOO010022883.1:0-33635 GCA_029582685.1 Solanum piurae | reverse complement strand
AATTAATAGCCGAAAAGTGTTGAACAAAATAAATTACAAATATTCTTTTATTTCTTCGTAACTTTTCATAATAAAGTAGGGTATACAGGCGTATACCAAATTACCAACTTTTTGAATCAGATTCTATGATTCTAACTCTTATCTTTATTTAAAATTTATCAACTTATTACTTATAGAACTATATTATCGATTAATATAATAATTGTCTCAATAATGATGGTTTTTAGTGTTGAATTGATAAAATTTTGCTTAAAAATAATAATTAAAATAAATAAATACAGGAAAAATTTATTTAAATTTTAGGCCTCTAATTAAAATTTCTCTTTAGGCCTCGAATTATGTTGAGCCGCCCCTGCCTTTAACTATCTCAAAACACGCATAAACATCCTTTCTGTTAACTACTGTTAAAAAACTAACAGAAACAATTACATGTGCCAGGCACATGACATCCACCAAATCCCATTTACTATACTAATTAATTTCCTCCCAAATTTTGATCGTTTTCAATATTCAGCAGGGCTTTTGTCTTCTAGAAACAAAACTTCCTGTTCTTCTGAACTTAAGCAACATACAAGTTCTTTTTTAACATAAGAATTGAAGCTGGGGTAAAAGAAATAGCCGTTGATAAAGATTTGATTTTACCAATATTGTACTATTTTTGTTATTTCTCAAACTAAATATCTTTTTCACTTTCAAAATCATCAAATTTTGTAGGTTGAAAAACAAGAAACAATACATAGGAACAGAGATTCCGAATTTTCTTTATCATTGCATTGAAGTTTCTATGGATGACACTTTTAATTATAAGCACCTTATCGACCACTAAGAAATCATGTTTCTAGCGGCACCTCGCACAACTAAGAAAAAATCTCTCTTCAGGCCAACATGCTTGGTGTATTTTCTCTCCAAATTGTTTCTCAAGAGCTCTCCCGAATTGCCAACGACTGTGCATCTTCTAAATTATCGAATGCTATTAGTTTCTTTCGAAAATTTGAGTGCAATGATCAGTTATATGAGTAGTCGATTCCAACCCTCGGTTAGCAAAGCGTTGCTGAAGGTTAGATTGGAAGTGGGGCAGTTGGAGCAGATCATTTTTCTGCACAAAAGCATGAAAGAAGAGTCTCAACTTATTATGCGTTATTGTTCATGAAGATTAGAAATCAATCTAGTATATGGAAATTTAGGGTATTTGTTTCTATTAGTTTTTTAACCGTAGTTAACAGAAATGATGTTTTATGCAAGTTTTGGAATAATTAAAGGATGTGTTTTGTTTCTATTAGTTTTTTAACCATAGTTAACAGAAAGGATGTTTTATGCAAGTTTTGAAATAATTAAAAGATGCTTTTTGTTCACAATTATATCATGAGGATGTACTCTAGGGTGATTTTAGCCTAAAACTCTATAGAATTCTAACTACATGGGATAAGGCAAGTAGAGATATAATACAACTTTAACTAGTATCTAGAAGAGTTTAACATGTAGGTAACTTGCTGTCGATTGCCTTAGCTTATTACAATTAAGTTGATGTGTCCTAATAGTTCCATCCAAAATGTGAAGGAGGGTATTAATGTTTCTCAAACCCACAACGTTAAGGGGGTAATGTGATTTTTTTTTATGACAAATTTGATTGAGATATTTTAAGAAGAAAATTCCTAATTTGAGTGACCTTATCGATATTAAGCAGAACACTCTTTTGGCAATTAATTAACTCATACTAGAATTGTCGTACCATTTTTGGTTAATCTAGTATCATTACTTTTTTTTAAAAATAAATAAATAAATAATTAGATCCAGATCTATTGCTGTGTTTGTGCCGTTGGAATTTGTTTTTCCCCAATAATTCAACTAGCCGTTAATCATTAATTAAACGGCTAAATACATTATCAAATCACTTCTTTAAATACTCCACATTTCTACCTCCAAATTCACTAACAATTTCTAAAATCCATTCAAAATTTCAAATTTCTTCATCAAAATTAAATCCAATGGGTGCTCTTCCCATCGTCACTTCGACTGAGTTCAAGTCTCACTGTCATCCATCTCATCAAATATTTCGCTCAACCAATTACATTCTCTTAAGTGCATCGTCTAGTTGTATCTTCCTTACCCTCTCTTAACGCCTAATCCCATCGTTATACGGTGGCCTTTTCATCATCCTCCACGTTCTCACAATCGCGGGTGCAGTGCTCGGTTGCACAGACACTCCAACCCTAGCGGGGGTCCAACAATTGGTATGCCATACATATGGATCTACCGTTTTAACGGCAATATTTCAAGGATCGTCTTCTGTGCTTATTTTTACAAAGAGTTGTGACTTTTTAGGAGAATTGAAGTCTTATGTTAGAGAAGAAAATGGTGTTGTAATTTTGAAATTGATTGGTGGATTGTCTATTTTGATATTTTGCTTGGAATGGGTTGTTTTGTTATTGGCATTTATTTTAAGGTACAATGCCTTTGTGGAAGGGAATAATGGTACAAATTCTAAACAAGAAGAGACTTTGAAAGGCTATCCTTGTCCAATCCAAGTATAATATTTCTGAAAGGCAGCTTGATACACAAAATATACTTCGAAATGGAAGGATCGATGTAGATACAACTTACTTGAGTACAAGTATTGGTGCAGGTTGTTTCCACAATTTGAACACCTGATTTATAGGTCGCACACGAAAATAATTTTATCATTATTTAGTATTGGTGCAGGTTGTTTCCACAATTTGAACACCTGATTTATTGGTCGCACACGAAAATAATTTTATCATTATTTAGTATTGGTGCAGGTTGTTTCCACAATTTGAACACCTGATTTATAGGTCGCACACGAAAATAATTTTATCATTATTCCAAGGCTTCATGTAAAAGTAAAATATTTAGAATTTACTTTATTTGGGTAGAATCACCATGTTCCAAACCTTGGAGCTCTATGGTGAATTATTTATTCATGCTAAAAATAAAGTGTGAGATCAATTTTATTTATTTATTTCTTATTAGTTTTGTGTTGATGTTCAAGATTTTCTGAATTGAGTTTTACTAATTGCATTGAGCTCTTTACTCAATTTTTATATACTTAATTTGGTTTGATATTGGAAATATCATCGGTAGGTTTTATGGATTGTAATTTTTAATTTAGTATATCATCCATCAAATATAACAAAATAAAGAATGATAGTAATGATGAATAAACAAATGATACAAGAAAATATTGTTTGAAGAATCTCGATAATAAAATGACATGTCTTTGATGATTTGTGGTCCAATTCTTTTATGTCACGTTCGATTTTCCTTGTGCCCTTTTGGAGTATGAGAGGTCATTAACGAATAGAAAGACACATGTAGATTTTATGCATTTGATCATTTTATTTAGGGTAATTATATTCGGTAAAAGTGTTTGTATCAAATCATTACAATTTATCATAGTCAACAAGTGATTAAATAATAAATATAATAAAATACATATTTAATTAATTATGATAAAGTAAAAAACAAACTTTATATTGAAACATTATATCATGAATTTTGTTTCTATAACAAAAATAAGTTTATCATATATGCAAAGGAAATTTATAAATCGCATTCAAAGAATGCGTTTTATGCTTCTATCCACTATGAGGGTATTTTTTATATTTATTCGTATTATTGCTAAATAGGTCTTGTAAATTGAGTAATCAAAAGTTGTACTCTTATTTCAATTGACGGAAAAACCAAATGACATTTTATTAATCACACTTATGTCCCTATTGCAGTGCCAAGCATTAAATTTTTGCCCTTACCTTTTCAATTTTATTAGAATAGTTATCTTGTACTCCCTCTAGTTCATAATAATTGATTTTCTGAATATTTTTTTGATGTTCAATATAAGTTAATTGTTGAATATTTAAGAGAGTTGTAGAAAATTTCTTCTATTTTTATTCTTTATTTACATTTTCTAAGTGATAACTCTAAAAGAGTTGTATTGCTCGTATTATGATTTTATTCTGAACTATTTCTATTTACAAAAACAGATTTGTTTTTGTTTTATGCCCTTTTGGGGTGTGATAGGTCATTTATGGCCAGGACAAGCATCTGATTCGTTTAATTGGTACAATATTATTCTATATGTCATATTCAGAAAGAAGAAGAAAAAAGATAAATAGTATGATTCATTATAAATATTAGGGATAAGGCACAAGTACCCCCTAGACTATTATTGAAATCTCAGAGACACACTTTAACTAAACTAAGGTCTTATTACCCATGAACTCATTTTTTTGTAATTTTGTACATCTTTTGTCTTACGTGTCACATTCTGTAACTCCACACAATTAAGGCGCATGAGAGATATTTGAATGTCAGGTAAGCCAAAAAGGTGTACAAAATTACAAAAGAAATGGGTTAGGGGGTAATAGGACCTTAGTTTAGTTAATGTGTGTCTCTGAGATTTCGATCATAGTCGAGGGGGTACTTGTACCTTTTCCCTAAATATTATTTTAGTACTATAACTTTTTTTAAAAGTTGATAAAAATTAATAAATGATACCGACAAAATACAAGAGACTTTTGTAGAGTTGTTTTTTATTTTTATTATTATAATTTGATCATGGAACAACAATCAGATCATTTAAAAAAATATTGTTTTACAATAATAATTCTATACTGAATTTCATTGATATTCTAAAGTTATATTTCCAAGGAACGTCAAAAGGTTATAATTATATTGACCGAAACAATATAATTATTCAGATAATAATAAAATAATTAAAAATCGCATCATATAATTCAAAGCTCTTACAATTTATGCAAGTGGTTGAACATGATTTAGTTGAAATTTGATATTTGAGGTTCTTGGGCCGAGTTGGAAATTGGGTCATCGGTTGAGTTGAGAGTCAGTGTCACGATCCAGCCCGTCGTGATTGACACCCACACTAACCTCTGGTGGGAAAACCATTACTACAATCCGACTACGTAACGAAAAACTAAGGATTTAAAGATACAAAAGCAGGTTTAAATGTCTAAGAAAATATGAAGTTTTCATAAACTCCGAAAGTTTAACAAACACAACTTCCAAAATATTTGCGGAAAACAACCCCTAGAACCTGAAAGTCATTGCACCAAAACTCTGTAAACCAACAAATCTTAAGGAAAAGGGGTGCAACCCCTAAAATACATAAACAAAGTCTAACTAAACAGTCCCACACTCAAACTGTTAGTGTGTCGGAACGTGACACCTGATCCAATATGCATGTGTCGAAATGTGACACCCGATCCAATATGTATGTGTCGGAACGTGACACCTGATCCAATATGTGTGTGTCATAACGCAACACTCGATCCAATATGTGTGTCGGAACGTGACACCCGATTCAATATGTGTGTCGAAACGTGACACCCGATTCAATATATGTGTCGGAACGTGACACCCGATCCAGTCAACACAACCACAATCACAATCACACACATAATGAACAATACTCATAGTCATTCAATCAAGTAATAGGTTCATAGCATGTATTGTTCACACATAATCATTTCATTAGATTGATTCACATTCCCTATTCACATACATGCACGCATACAATGAAGCAATCTACCTGCATATATCACATAATAGGAAATCAAATCATCACCTACCTCAAAACCAAGCTTGAATCCTCCTAAGACGGTTGAGCCTTCTCTTTTCGAATTATTTTTGCTTGTTTTTGGTCTAAACACAAGTAATTACGCAAGGATCAATAAACAAGGTTTAATTTATCTGAATTATAACAATCTTAATAACTCAACACCAAACCTGAATTCTAATGTTTAATTAGGATTTTTCCCACCATCAACTTCAGGCCAAAACCCTCCCCCAATGATAATTACCCAAGAATCTAAGTTCTACGGATCGAAAAACAGATTCGGGGAGTAATAATCTTACCTTTTGCGCTATAAGTCATGGGAATCTGTCAAGAAATAGCCATGGGTCGTCTCTTATCTCTCAAGAATGAAGGTTTACAAAAAATAATGATTTTGGGGTTTTTCCCTGACTTAAGTCGCGACTGGCCCGCTACGGCGGACCCCATCCAGCCATAGCGGGCCCCCTAGCTGAATTAAACCCGCCCTGGAGGCTTGCACGGAGATAGAAACTTGAATTTGAGTTCCAAGCTCCCATTTCACAACACACTTTCAAACCAGGACGTTCTAAAACTACCCTTTCACTCTAAGATTAATTTTGGGAGTTTCTACTCGCCCGAATTTGATTCCGTAAAGCCGTACAGACTTCTTAATGTCTTGGCTATCCACTAATGTGATCAAATTCATAATTATATCCCCCATTCATTACTAGATTTCCCTAGACCTCACCTGACTCGGATTTCGTCCAAATCTGGACTAGGCTACAATTTTCCAAGTCACTACTCAAAAGTTTCCTGGCCCAAATTCTTTCCCCATTGGCTTTTCCATAACGACGGAAACAGGTCGTTACAATAGATACCAATTTACCCATCACTCATCCCCGAGTGACAAACTAGGAGAAAAGGGCTAAGGTGAACGTAGAATGGTACCTGAATCGTCGAATAACTGGGATACTTGTCTCGCATGTCCTTCTCGGTTTCCCAAGTAGCTTCCTCAACCAGACGATGCTTCCATTGAACTTTCACGGACTTATTCTCCTTGGTCCTCAGCTTTCGAACATCACGATCAATAATTGAAATCGGTTCCTCCTCATACTAAAGGTCCTTGTCTAACAACATTAAGTCTCATTTTATAATGTAATCCCCGTCCTATGATACTTCTTCAACATGGACACATGAAACACTAAATGAACTCCAGATAAGCTAGGGGGTAAGGCCAATCTATAAGCCATTGGCCCTACACAGTCAAGGATCTCAAATGGTCTCATGTATCGAGGACTAAGCTTACCCTTCTTGCCAAATCTCATCATCCCTTTTATGGGTGACACTTTAAGAAAAACTTGCTCACAAGTCTGAAATGTCATGTTCCTTACCTTACGATCTGCATACTTTTTCTGTCGACTCTGGACTGCTTGAAGCTTAGCTTGGATGCTTCTCACCTTATCTTGAGCATCTTTCACCAAATCAACCTCCTAAGGTTTTCACATCTCCAAACTCAAACCAACCAATTGCATACCTACACATCCTCCCATACAATGCCTCAATGAAGTCATCTCAATACTCGATTGATAAATATTGTTGTATGTAAACTTAACTAACAACAAAAGTGATTCCCAACAACCACCAAAGTTGATCGTGCACACGTCTGCAACATGTTATCAAGGACCTTGACACAATCATCAGGATGAATCCTTTCGCACTTAAGCATGATAAAATTCCAAATCAATACTCGCTATAATTAGATGTGAATCTGAACCAACCAACAGACACTCATAATACCCAAACAATCATAGTTCTTAACAACATCTCCATCCCACAACATAAATTCCCATGGGCTTAAGTTAAAAAAATTTGATCTTTAGACATCAGATACTCATCGAGGGATATGTCCAAGCATACAAACCCCCTAACAACACTATCGAAATGTTAGATTTATCAATTGCGATTGTAGATTACCCTTAAGAACAGTAGAATTAGACCCAATGATCCCTACGTTCTACCAAGAGAACATCGCAGAATCGGTACACCTGATCTACCACTAAGGATCCACCCACAAAAGTGAAAACACTCGTGAGCATAACTAGTGAATCATACTCACAACCATGTACAAAATGAAATAGATGGTCACATAAGAACAAAATAATTATTGAATAACACTAAAGGTTTTCTTTCGAAGAGTTGATTCCTGCCCTTTCCATTCATTTGACTCCACATACTCGTTACATCCTTCCACTGAAGCTCACACTCTCAATACTAACAATCATCATAAACACTCCGATCATTTACCTTACTATAAACCAACACTTTTAAATGAAAACCTTTCTTAGGTACTTAACAATCAACAGTAATAAACTTTACGACTCAACTCAGGTGTAAGTCCTTTCAAATGCTCAATACATAACACAATTGATCATTTCTCACCTTGCCAATTCATACCTTGACAAAATATATCACCACGAATGTAAACTTACAATGAAAAATATGAATTGTAAATTCAACCGTATAACACAATTTCCTTATCTATCAACATTAGCTTGTATGTTGAAGATTTTCATAAATTCATGGATCTTCGCTTATCATTGATCGCATCTTCATCGATCTTACAATATCCTTCGCTAAAAATTCAATCGTACTCAGTACTAAACTTAAAAACAAAAATAAAGCAAGTATCATCACACTCAAGCTAATGTCGTACACTCCTTTCTCAAGTCTTTCCCAATAGGTTTTAACCAATTTGGTGGACCCGTGACACTATTACCATAGCCACAGCAAACGAATGAATTCACGCGTCTCTAAACCCAATTCTCTACCCCTCTGAAGATATCTCTTTAGCCTTAGCAATCAAATAAAATATTCTTGCTCTCAACTCTCTCTAAAGGTTGTACTACATCCCACTATTTTTCTTCATTACGACTCTAGTTCTTTTAAATTCTATTCGAGTGATGTCCCGCCATCTCTTAAAATCTTCCATATAACCATGTTACTCACCAAATATTAGGAAACCACAACCTTAGATACTCGCGGGTCGTAATTACTATACAAAATTCTCTTAACCACAATCTTATTCTATAGTTGCATTCCATCACGAACTCTTATTACCATTATGTTCAGTCAGCCCTGACTATCACTACGGAGTCAACCTTTTCATCAACATGACACCTCAAACTCAGGTATACTCATCAAATTCAAAGGACTAATCCAATTTTTATACGCACTTTCTTACTAAAATCTTCAATTTCCTTCACCCAAGTATACTCAATGGGACTTTCTTTATCCATAAACTTGTCATTCTGGTATCAATCAACTCATTTATGGCTTAAGATAAAATCACCAGTCCTCATATTGCCATCTTTCTTCTTAACAAACAAGACAGGAGCACCCCACGGGAAAGCACTAGGACGGATGAAACATTTATCAAAAAGCTTCCGGATTTGAGCTTTAAGCTCTCTCAATTCTGCCGGAGCCATGCGATAAGGAGGAATGAAGATAGGGCGAGTGTCAGGTTCCAAGTCAATGCATAAATCTATATCTCTATCCGGAGGCATACCAGGCAAATCGGTAGGAAACACTTCCTTGAATTCAGACACTACAAGAATAGACTTAATAGATGGAGGCTCAACATCAACCTTCTGAATATGAGCCAAATACGCCAAACACTCCTGCACAACAGTTTCCTAGCCCGCACGAAAGATATGACCTTAGCTGGCTTAGGCTTGTACACCCATTCCCACTATAACTTTTCCCTACCCGGGATCTTTAGAGTCACAAACTTAGCATTACAATTAAGCACAACATAATAGGAGGACAACCAAGTCATGCCTAAGATTATATCGAAGTCAGTCATATCCAAAATAACCAAATCAGCCTAAGTCTGAAAACCCATAAACAGAACAGGACAAGCATGATATACTTGGGTGACTATGACTGACTCTCCAACTGGGTAGAAACATGGATGAGGGCATCAAACACATCACAAACCGTATCAAATCCCAAGGCAAACTGTACTGACACATATGAATAAGTAGAACTCAGATCAAACAAAATAGTAGTCATTCGGTCACAGACAAGAATAGCATATGTGATCACTGGATCAGACACATCAACCTCGGTCTTGCCCGGAAAGGTATAAAATTGAGCCCTGTCATCTTGACGGGCAACCTCCTTGCCTGGCGGCACTGCTCCCCTACCTGCATTACCATTTCCTCGGCTTTCACGGCCTCGTTGATTTCCTCCTCATATCCCAGGTTCTCCACAACTGTAACACACTTAATAACTTAACCAAGTAAGCATCGCTGCTATTGTAGTAGTCGTATCATGACCCTCTTTGATATACACTAAATCTAGGAAATCGTAGTAGATATTCGAACCTCAATTGTCGCAACATAATTTCATCATTTACTAAGCAATCCATACATTATGACAACAATACTAAATGCACTTTCCAAAGTAATGGTGTTCATTATCTAGCCTTCCCTTACAAAACTGCTTGAATGTTGTCACATTGGCAAAGTCTTCTGATTTCACCCCCTTCTACCTCCGTCACAAAATCAACCACTTCTTGAAAAGATTTTGCTAAAGCAGCTACCTATAAGCTTGAATATGCAAATCTAACATTAATCCCTTCACAAAACGACGAATTTGCTCTTCTCGACTGAAGCAAAGTGGAGTACCATATTTGGATAAAACACAAACTTTTGCCTTAAAGGCTACAAAAAATATATTATATTGATCTATATTCAGGAACTCATCTCTCCTCTTATCCCTCAAAGTTCAAGGTATATACTTCTCCATACAAAAAGTTATAAAATGTTTCCCAAGTCATAAGTAGTGCATTTATTAGTCGGTACTCAACATGAGACAACCACCACATTTTGGTGACTCCCTTGAACTGGTATATCATAAACTCAATGCCAAATTGCTCTACTGTATCCATCTTATAAAGCAACCCATGACAATCAACAAGAAAATCATAAGAATCTTTAGATTCAGTACCCATGAAGAATGAAGGTTTCAACCTTAAGAACATAAGAAAAACCTCATTTTGTCACTAGTCATTACATTCCCACATTGAATCGGGGAAACATGCTTATTTGGAAGGACACATCCTCTCTTGCTAGTGTTGGTATTACCACTTTTGTTGCTCTAGTTCTGACCATAGAGTGAAGGAGGAAGGATACCAATTTGTATCACCCAGATACTAATTGGATTCAAGTAATAGCACGAAAGGAGAATAAGACATAGAGATTTCCAAAAGTCTTGTAGCCTCTTAAAGAAAAGTACAGACGTCTCCGTATCGTTCCGCAAGACTCTACTAGACGCGTTTTGGTACAACAAGATCAACGAACCTAGGGCTCTGATACCAACTTTGTCACGATCCAGACCCTCGTGATTGACACCCACACTAACCCCCCGGTGGGAGAACCATTACTACAACCCGACTAAGCAACTTAACGAAAAACTAAGCATTTAAAGATACAGAAGCATGTTTAAATATTTAAGAAAATACGGAGTTCCCATAAACTCTGAAAGTTTAACAAAAATAACTACCAAAATATTTGCGGAAAACAACCCTTAGAATCTAAAAGTCATTGTACCAAAACTCTGTAAACCAATAAATCTAAGGAAAAGGGGTGCAACCCCTAAACTAATATAAGCAAAGTCTAACTAAATAATCTGAGTCCAAAAAGAGTGGACTAAACAAGGAAGGATCCATGGCAGCCTAGAAGAACTGGCTCACCCTTGAATTCGGTCTTCGATCAATGATCCCCTAGCTGAGGTCTATCAGTAGCCACCTGAAAATGCCCTGTACTCAACAAAGAACGAGTAAGTGCATTATCAGTACACAGTCAACTGGTAGAATCACACGGCCACCCCATAAGCACAATATATACAAGAAATTACAACATAGTAAGCACACATATACAGAATACATAGTTCAATTATCATTCTAGGAACAACATACAATTTCCCAATATCAATGATAGGTAAACATGAACATAATAATCACAAGTGGTCCTCTCATGGAACCCACACCCAAACTGTTAGTGTGTCAGAACGTGACACCCGATCCAATATGCATGTGTCGGAATGTGACACCCAATCCAATATGTATGTGTCGAAACGTGACACTCGATCGAATATGTGTGTGTCGGAATGTGACACCTGATCAAATATGTGTGTCGGAACGTGACACCCGATCCAATATATGTGTCGGAACATCACACCCGATCCAATCAACACAACCACAATCACAATCACACCCATAATGAAGAGTACTCATAGTCATACAATAAAGTAATAGGTTCATGGCATGTATTGTTCACACATAATCATTTCATTGCATTGATTCACATTCCCTATTCACATACATGCACGCATACAATGAAGTAATCTACCTGCATATATCACACAATAGGAAATCAAAACCATCACCTACCTCGAAACCAAGCTTGAATCCTCCTAAGACACTTGAGCCTTCCCTTTGCAGATTATTTCCTCTTGTTCTTGGTCTAAACACAAGTAATTACGCAAGGATCAATAAACAAGGTCTAATTTACCCGGATTATAACAATCTTAATAACCCAAGACCAAACCCAGATCCTAATGTTCAATAAGGGCTTTTTCCACCATCAACTTCAGGCCAAAACCTTCCCACAATGATAATTACCCAAGAATCTAAGTTCTACGGATCGAAAAATAGATTCGAGGAATTATAATCTTACCTTTTGCGCTAGAAGTCGTGGGAACCTGTCAAGAAATAGCCATGGGTCGTCTCTTAGCTCTCAAGAACGAAGGTTTACAGAAAATAACAAGTTTGGGGTTTTCCCCTGACTTAAGTCGCAATTGGCCCGCTACGGCGGACCTCATCCCATCACAGCGGCCTCTCCTGGCGGCTTGCACGGAGACATAAGATCAGAATTTGAGTTCCAAGCTCCCATTTCACAACACACTTTCAAACCAGGACGTTCAAAAACTACCCTTTCACACCAAGATTAGTTTTGGGAGTTCTACTCGCCCGAATTCGATTATGTAAAGCCGTAAATGCTCCTTAACGTCTTGGCTATCCACTCATGTGATCAAATTCATAATTAGATCCCCATTCATTACCAGATTTCCCTAGAACTCAACTGACTCGGATCTCGTCCAATCTGGACTAGGCTACAATTTTCCAAGTCACTACTCAAAAAATTTCTTTTCCAAATTCTTTCCCCATTGAATTTTCCATAACGATGGGAATAGGTCATTACAGTCGATTGCCTGATCGGGGTCAGGGTTGGAAGTTGAGTCAAGGTCATAATCAGGATTGGAAGTTGAGTCAAGGTCAAAGTCAGGGTCGGAAGTTCAGTCAAGGTCAAAGTCAGGGTCGGAAGTTCAGTCAGGATTCGGGTTAGGGTTAGGGTCGAGACCTCAACCTAGATTCCGAACCCAATAAAAAAAGTTAACGATAAAATCGTACTAGAAAAAATCCAATAAAAATTCTAGGGAAAGAAAAAGAATACACATATTTGGTAATGCGCTTTTTTGGTTGGTCGTCTGCCTCAATAAAAATTTTACCATGAAAATTGGAAACCTAATGGGTTAAAGCTTGATTAACGAAAAAAGAGTGCAACACATATTTCATTACTCCAGATTAAAACATCATTAATTTTTTGAGATTATATACTCCGATCTTGAATATTAACGTATTTCATATTGAGATTGACAATGCTTTTATGATCAAATTTGTCAACTCATTATTTGAACGAACTAGTAGATCACCTATGTCGTCGTTCTCTTGATAAAATTGACCCGTTGTCATACAACAATGTTTGAATCATGTCAAGTTCATTCTTATTCTTGCTTGCTTTATAAACTGTTATTATCTTATCAAGTAAAATAACATGATATGACCATAATAGTCCCTCATAAAAATATGAACATATCAAATATTTATTCGTTTTTGTTTAATCCATTTTCCACCCGCCTCTCCTTTACCACTTGTAGTAGTGACAAACCTTTTTTTTTTCTTTCTAATTTTACTTATTTTTGGATTGTATATTCGAGGTCTAAATGTAGAGGGTTTTGTACCTTCTACAAATTGAGCTAACTTGCAAAAAATATTATGAGTTGTCATTGATTTTGCTAATCTTAAGCTTTAGATCAATGACTCAATGATTTGTTTTATTTAAGTACATGTTTAGGGGAATAAAATTGATAGCTATTATCTTTTACTAATAAACAAACAATCGATAGGAAATATCTTAATATAAAACGCGCAATAACTAATAGTTCTGTTATACCTAAAGCCAACTTGAATGCACCAAAACAAGGTCATTAGCCATCTAAACAAAAGGATATTTCTTCAATTATTTGTGGACAAACTCTTTAAATAGCTACGTTCAATTTGTTTTATGCCTTTCTGGGATGTGATAGGTCATTTATGGCCAAGACAAGATACAGGGTTGGCATCTGATTCGTTTAATTGGTACAATATTATTCTTTATGTTATATTCACAAAGGGAAAAATGTCTGAAATATATCTGAACTTTGACCTAAATTGCTGTAACAATTCCAAACTTTGGGAAGGACATTTTACCCTCCTGCACTATTTAATAGTGTATTTTAAATGTATATATGTGCTCACGTGGACATCATAAATATTGCATCATTATAAATAGTAACTTGTCCACGTGGACACATATATACCTTTAAAATATACTATTAAATAGTGCATGAGATAATAAGTCATGCTCAAAATTTGGGTTTGTTACAATAATTTCGATTGAAGTTCAGATATATTTCAAACCATTTTCCCTATTCAGAAAGAAGAAGAAGAAAAGGATAAGTTGTATGGTTCATTATAAATATTATTGTAGTACTATAACTGTTTAACAATTTGATAAAAATTAATAAATGATACCAACAAAATACAAGAGACTTTTGTAGAGTTATTTTTTTATTTGAATTATAATTTGATCATGGGAGATCAATCAGATCATTCAAAAACAGTTGTTTTACGATAATAATGCTATAATGAATTTCATTGATATTCTGAAGTTATATTTCCAAGGAACGTCATAATTATATTGACCGAAACAAAATAATTTATTCAGATAATAATAAAATAATTAAAAATCGCATCATATAATTCAATGCTCTTGCAATTTATGCAAGTGGTTGAACATGATTTAGTTGAAATTTGATATTTGTTCTTGGGCCGAGTCGAAAATTGGGTCATGGATTGAGTTGAGATCGAGTCGGTTGTTTGATCGGGGTCGGGGTTGGAAGTTGAGTCAGGGTCGGGGTTAGGATTAGGGTCGAGACCTCAACTTAGATCCCGAACCCAATCCAAGACCCGACTTTTAACCCTTGAATCGTTACCACCAACCTAACTCAACACCTAAATACCTCTCAAATTGAGACTCGACCCTGACCCATGATTCGACTCTGACCCTGACTCTCAACACTAGTGTTGATTCGAGACCCGACCTCAATCCCAACTCAGTTCATAACTTTCAATTATAGTAGTTTCTCTGATTATAACATTTTAGGTCTGGTGTCATAATTATTTTCCAAATTATACCTAAATGCTCTTGGGGATAATATTCTTCTTACTAACCAAACTGTAGAAAATTAATAACAAAATCACTTATTTTCTAAGAAAATATTTTCTAGGAAAACATTTTCATTTAGACCAAAATAAAACAATGATATTTTTTTCTTATTTTTTTAAAATAAAATAATTCAAATTTGATATACAAAAATCCAACACAAAGTATCAATTAACCTTATATTTGAATATAAATTAATTAAACCCTAACTATGTAAGGGTTTAAGTACTAGATTTTGAAAAATACTCTTTTCGTTTTATAAAGAGTAACCTAGTTTGACTTGACACAAAGTTTTAGAAAATAAAAAAGACTTTTGAATCTTGTGGTTCTAAATTAAAGTTATGTCAAATGTACTAAATTGCCCTTCAATCTTGTGGCTTTAAACCTGTCACGTGAAAAACTGAAATTAAAATGTTACCAAAAAAGAAAAGATATCATTCTTTTTTAAACAGACTAAAAAAGAAAGGAGGTTATTCTTTTTGAAACAGAAGAGTAATCATTATTGAGTATTTAGTAAAACTATTCTAATATAATAATAGGAAAAATATTTATATGCACAACAAAAAATATATTTTGAGGAAAATTCCAAAAAAAAAATGATATAGAGATAAATATAGTAACAACATTGGACATTTTTTTTGTGATATATAATCCCTTTGTGTATCTATCCTGAGAAAAAGGGAAGATAGAGATAGCAAAGCAACAATGGCATCTTTCATCAACAATCCCTTAACTTCTCTCTGTAACACTAAGTCTGAAGCTATTAATCTCTTCAAAATTTCCCCTTTAAGAGCTCAAACACTGGGTTTTTCCAAGCTTAATGGCAGCAGAAAAGTTGCTTTCCCTTCTGTTGTTTGCAAAGCAGTATCTGTGCCAACGAAATCGAGTACAGAAATTGAAGGGCTTAACATCGCTGAAGATGTTACACAGGTGATTTTATCACTAAATTTTTATCTGGGTCGGTTTTATTTTATTGAAATGTTGAAAGATTTGAAACCCCTTTTGTAAATCTTGTTGTTGGTAGTTTTTATTTGAGTGTGTTTGATGATTTGATTCTATTGGTGGATATATGAATTGGGTTTTGTGTTTGCTTGTGTAGACTTAGTGAATTTGTGTTAATTTCTCGTTAAAGGGTCATTTCCTTACTATAAAGACAAAGTTATAATCGTGGGACTGATTTATTCCACCGTCTAGATGGGATAAAATAATATCAAGTTGGATGAGATAAGGCGGGATACTTCAACTAAACAAAGTATAATTTTTATCTCAAGCTTAATCATGGGATATCCCACTTTATCCCGTGTACTAAATGACCCCTTAAGGTGTGATTTCATATTCTTGAAATGTTAAAGGCTTGATTGTTGGAGGATATATGGATTGAGTTTCGTGTTTGTTTGTCTAGACTTGGTGAATTTGAGTTAATTTCTCATTGAGGGCCACTTTTCTTACTATAAAGATGTGAGTTTGGTAAGGATGGAAGGTGTCTTGCATGGAGATATTTTAACTTGGGAAATTATTTTCTGCATTATTATTGTGTGTTTGGTTGGGTAGTGAAGTTAGTATGGGGACTGTACAGGGAGTAGTACAGTGTGTAGTGATAATGTTTGAAATTTTCGATGTTAAAAGGTTAACAATGATGTGTTGAATGAATCAAGTGATAAGGAGTAAGACTTGAAATATTTGTAAAGGGAAATTACTTCGGTGACGGAAGTTATTTTTCCCTTCTAGAAAACATTTCCACAATTTAATTCTTTTGGTATTTCCATAATTCAATTCAAATGCTGGAAAATGATTACAGCAAGGAAATCATTTTCCTGGAGTCGTATAAAACACACTCAAGTGTAAACTCTGTCAGTAAATTTTTTGGTCAAGTTCTGTTCAACTATGATATTCCAAAATGGCTTTACAATTTTCCAGTTTTCAGTCATTTTCCTCTTCTCTGGAGAGAGTTGGGGAAACTTATTTATTGAATGTCTGGGTTTTTAATTGGCATTGATTTTAGTTTATTTTCAGTTACATTGCTCCAGACTAGTCTACTTATAAAATTCGCCTGCTGGTGGATAGTTTACTTCCTGTATTTCTCCTTTAGTCACGGGCTTTTTGATGTTGCTGTTGCATTTCCTATGTTCCATTGTAGTTTCAAGCTTTGTGACATGAATACTTAAAAAAGTTAGGCTTCTTTGATTATTAAGGTATAGACTATTTTCAAGCAATTGAACATTTTTTTAAAAGATAATATGTGGGTGTATTTAACTTTAGACCCTTACAATATTTCCAACTCTGAACTGTATGAAAGACTATTAGCAGGAAAGATTCATATTGTTCTTGTTATATTGCGTGCCCCTCTCTCTCCTGATGTCTATTCTATTTGTTTCTTCATAATGTTATGCTAATTTTGTTATATCATTTGACAGCTTATTGGGAATACACCAATGGTTTACCTTAACAGCATCGCTAAGGGTTGTGTTGCAAACATTGCTGCTAAACTTGAGATTATGGAGCCATGTTGCAGTGTTAAGGACAGGTGAGAGAGCTTTTTGTTTGTATCGTGATATCTGAATTTCCTTCAAGTAGAATTTTAAACTGAAGAATTCTTTTAATTGGTTACTGTTTTTCTTTTTAGTAAATTATCCTGTTTCATTAAACTGATCTTTTCTCTCAGATTATAGACATCATATCTAATGTCTGCATTACGGGGAATATGTTGATATTATACTTGTGCTTGTAGTTACTCCCTCCGTCCCAACTTATGTGACACTTTTTCCTTTTTAGTCAGTCCCAAAAAGACTGATACTTTTTAATATTTTGTTACATTTTAACTTCAAACTTCACATTTTACCCATAGCCACAAAATATTTGTGGCTTATTCTTAAACTCCGTGCCCAAGTCGAACACCTTCGCATAAATTGGGACATAGGGAGTAATATATTTCCTTCGGTTACTTTGAGCTCTAGAAGAAAATATAGCACTGATGACCATCATACTGATGGATCTATTGTAAAATTTGACATCAGTCATGTTTTGTTCCATTCTTGGGGTACATCTACAATTGAAAATCCTTATCTTAGACGAAGGTATTTCTTGTGAACAAGCTAGTTCAGATAACACCATATGCTTCAAAACAATCTCTGAAGTTTTTCCTTTACATAGTACTTTTGGTTTCAATGCCGGTCGCCGCCTACATGAGCTTCACAAAGCCAAGCCATAGCTGTTCCAAGAATAGTTAAATGGGGGTTGCGTTAGGTTCTTTCCAATGTAAAAACAGTCTAATTACGATGAAAGGATTGAGACATAGTTTTTCGATTGATGGATATTTCTGTTGCATTTCAGGATAGGATTCAGTATGATAGTTGATGCCGAGGAGAAGGGACTTATATCTCCGGGGAAGGTAAGTTGGCCAATCAGCTAATTGTCTCTCTTGGTACAGACTTGATATATGTCATTCTGAATCAAAGGAATAAGTCCACCATGTAATGTTCAAATGCTGAAGTTTCTTTATTTTACATATTATGAATGTTCTGTCAGGTTAAAGTCTATTATGCATTTGTTATACACTTCTGTCTCTTGTGTTAGTATGACCTGTAAACATAAGAGTATCATCTTGTACCTGATATCAGTGTGACTGAGTGCTATTTTCTTCTGATTGACCAGAGTTCTTCCTTCTTTTTAAGGACCAAAAGGGTTTTGGTAGGAGGACAGATATAACGTAGTTCTTTTTGGTTCTGGTTTTTGTCATCTTATTTGCTAAGTCTTTTGTTTTTATTGTCCTTTTATTATAGTCAACTTGCTTTCATCAGTCTTGGTCTTTCAACATGGCTGTTTATGGGTCTAACAAGTCTGGTAAGCCATTAGGTTTGATTTCTAAAATCTTGAACTTACTGGGACCACTTAGGTATGCGTTTTGAGCATGATGGCCTTGATTTCCATCTTAAGGTCCGCGGCTTTACTGTCTCACAGGGCTTGCTCTTGACACGAGTACACAGTCATCATAATGAACTAATGATGAACATGGAGTTTTTTCCCACATTATAGAGGCTCTGTTTGTTTGCTTGTCTGCTGAACTGTCATATTTCCTTCTTCCTAGTATATTTTACTTTTTAGTACATAGTCCATATCTTTCTTGTTAAAAAAAGTACATAGCTTATAACTCCATTCTAAGATAATGCGTGTAATTAACTGTAGGCTCATATAGCTTGCTCCTTGTGCAAATTAATAATTTGTTTGAATTACTTTCTGATCGTTCTTCTTAATTCTGAAGAGGGGAACGGTTTGTGCTTGTCATGCTCTGTCCAACATCTTAGCATTATTTCTTTTTGTTTTTCTACTTGTCTTAGACTGTTCTAGTTGAGCCTACAAGTGGAAACACAGGCATTGGGCTTGCCTTCATTGCTGCTTCCAGAGGATATAAGCTCATCTTAACGATGCCTGCGTCAATGAGTCTTGAAAGAAGGGTCATTCTAAAAGCTTTTGGAGCTGAACTTGTTTTAACTGACCCAGCCAAAGGGATGAAAGGAGCTGTTTCAAAGGCTGAAGAAATATTGAATAACACACCAGATGCCTATATCCTTCAACAATTTGACAATCCCGCCAACCCCAAGGTTCTTCTGCGAACAGCCCACTCTTTATTTTATGTTGTGGCAATTTATGATACTCCATAAGTGAATGCTTATTATCTGTGACTAAATGGCTTCTACAATTTGCCTTAATCAATTTAAACTTCTAATGGCCATTATGATCATTAATTCTCCATGGTGCCAATCCCAATCATTGTATATTCAATGTAATTGTAAAGAGTGAGTAGCGACTAAAAAGAACTATGTATGCGTGTCAGATTGGATCTCTAACTATTCTCCCATTCTCACCCGACACAAGACTCCGGCGAAGAACAATCCGAGCTTCATTTCCCAATGGGTCTGCAGAGCTTCATCCCAAATTTTTCTTCGTTTTGTATTTGTTTTATTAACAATTATGCTAGTTATTGACATCATCTTTCAACAAGAAAAAAAGAAGAGAAAACTGGAGTACACAGCTTGCCACCAATAACCGGCAAGTAATTTTGATATATGCTGGATTATAAATGCAACGATAACGTGATTTAAAGTCAAATATTAGTTTCTGGCAGTTGCTGATTTTCATCTTTACTTCGAATTGTTAGCTGAACTTTCATATGCTTAACATGTAAGTTGAATTTGAAAGCATCCATTTTATGGTTTCCAATTTGTGCAACCAAAAAGATTCAAAAACAAATCAATACTTCCTTCTTTTCTGTTATCCTTTAGACATGAAAGAGGAGAAGAAAAGATGACGAGGAAAGAGCCAAGTTACCTGGAGGAAACAATGGGGATGAGTTCGATAGGGAAAGAAATAGACCGTACTAGTAGCTGGAGAAAGAAAAAGAGAGGGGCTATACGCCAGCAAATAGGAAAGTTAATTAGGGCGGCTGATTCAGAAGAGGAAGTTTTGGGTGTTTAGACATTTTTTTTGTTGAAGAGACCCGAAGTCTCTACTATTGAAAAGATGGGAATGTGTTTAAAATGATATTTAAGGAAAACAGAAAATGGGTACAATGTTAACTTACTACGTTCAAGTAGTAGGTTAACAGGACCTATACACACACATGCTAACTATATTACCTCTCTTCCCCCTCCCCTCTTCTCCTCCCCCGGGTTTTTTCCATGAAGTGGACAGTATTCTTGAGTTTACAGATTATGACTTTTATTTGCTTGTATGGTGCAGATACACTATGAAACAACGGGTCCAGAGATCTGGGAAGACACAAAAGGCAAGATTGATATACTTGTTGCTGGCATTGGAACTGGCGGAACCATTACAGGAACAGGCCGATTCCTTAAAGAGCAAAATCCAAACATTAAGGTATTAATATTGCTTGAAAAAAAGTAGCATTCTGCAAGTGTAGCTCTGAAGTTCATGCATATGTCAGTTCATTGACTTCTAAAATGTGAAAGAAACATGGGATGGAGCAAAATGCTGAGAAAGTATCTCCACACAGTTGATATCAAGTACTCTTAACTCTTTTTCTATTGCTTTTTGTTGCCTTTATCAGATTATTGGTGTGGAGCCCACAGAAAGTAACGTTCTATCAGGGGGCAAACCTGGTAAGATGACATTCAGATGTTGATCTGACTTTTCTCTTTTGAAGTTAAATCCTGTTTTGTTCTACTTGCTGCATTGTGAAAGTGCAGGCCCTCACAAAATTCAAGGGATTGGAGCAGGTTTTATTCCAGGAAACTTGGATCAAGATGTAATGGATGAAGTGATAGAGGTTACATTCTTATCCATCCCCATTAAAAACAATCTATTTCATCTTCTTTAAACTTGTGAAAATTGAGAAGTATGAAAGATTTAATGTGTCATGCATACTCATTTTAATGATATACATGACTAAGAATCTTTCATCTCAAATTTGGTGTACCTGTAGTTGAACGTGAATCCACATTTCTGTTGTTGTGCACCAATATGCCATTTCAAAGTAGTCTCTTACCTTTTACTATATGTAAACCTTTTCTTTCTGGCTTCTAGGGGGTCAATATATTTTTTGATTCTCTATCAATTTGTTAAGTCTGCCTTCCCGTCCAACACTATTTCAGTGTCCCTTGTGTTATCCAACATCCCTTAGAATCAAAATTGAATGGAATATGTATTTCTTCTGGTAAAACAAGAATGGAAAATCTATGGCATACTCTGCCAAGATAACAACTAATTGAGCACATTTAGCTTGTCAAACAGTTCATTCAGCTTTGTTTGCCTGGCAAATGGCAACATAGTTTATGTAGCTATAGTTCATTCATTTGGCACACTTATACTCTGTGCTACTATGCTAGAACATTTCTTATCCCTTGTTAAATTCCGTTAGGGAACAAGTTATCCCGATTGTCAGCTATATAAAGAGTGTACAAGCCTATGCAATTTTAATATTGAATAAAGAATTGTTCCTTGTAAGTTTTGCTCCCTTAGTTATAGGTGAACTATTTGTGTATCCAATTAGGTGTATGAGCTTAAATCTGGATGTCCTTCTATAAAAAGGTTCAACCAGAAAATATTCTCTATTATGCTTGTCATAAAACCCAATAACAACATATCTAGTGTAGTTTCACAAGTTGGGAGGTTGGGGTTGAGAGACCATTCTCAAAAAACCCTTGGCTCAAGAAAAACGTTATTCAAGAAATCTGTCATCTTCCAGTGTATTTACTCATTTTCTTGAATTTTCAGATATCGAGTGACGAAGCTGTTGAAACTGCAAAGCAATTAGCGCTACAAGAAGGGTTGTTGGTTAGTGCTTTTTCCCAATCTTCGTATCAGCTGATTTTTGAGACAGTTTTAAATGAAGCTAAACTTCAAATGTCCATTAATTCATCTATGTTACAGATTGTGGATGCATTATAGAAACCTTATAAGTGGTCGAATTTCAAGTTGTCATACTCCAATTTTAATTGATATATACATTTTTATTAGAACCATGCTTTGAATGATCCCCGAATCAGAATATAGTAGGTAATCTTTTTCTACTTTTGATAATCAGGTTGGGATTTCTTCTGGAGCAGCTGCTCTTGCTGCCATTCAGGTTGGGAAGAGACCTGAGAATGCAGGAAAGCTTATTGGGGTAGGTTCAATCTTAACTTCTGCATTTTTCGGACACATGTGTGTTTCCGTGCTCCTTCATTTCCTGTTTTGTCAACCTCATCAAATTTTAGTATTCGTTTTTTCCCTTCATTTCTTACAAAGTAAATCATCTTTTCATTCATTTTCACTGAAGTTTATAGATTTAATAGCTCTGCATTGTTAAAAATTTCCTTCCAGTTGGTTGCATGTTATCATAGGTGCATCACTTGTTTAGATGTCTTGAACTTCTTCAAAATTTCTCTTGTAGGTTGTATTTCCAAGCTATGGGGAACGATACCTCTCCTCTATTCTTTTCCAGTCAATACGAGAGGAATGCGAGAAAATGAAGCCAGAATTGTGAAGATCTTCCTTTTTTCGATTTATTTTCTGATTTTTAATAATGCTATCTGGCTTTTCTAGCTGCCACACTTTTGTTTGTTATATTTAGTTGGCTGCTGGTGTATACAATAGATCAGGTATTAAGATTGTTCTCTTAACAACAATCTCATCGATTCGGTTTGAGGATTTTTTTCATTTGAATTGATCATGAAATTTCACTGCTGTTTGGTTTTGCCTCTGTCAAATGAAGAAGTACTTTGCTACCTGGAAGTTGGAATCCTCTTAAGACTATGTTCTTTAGATCCTGCAACAACTCTATAGTACTCCCTTCGTTTTAATCCGTTTGTTAGGTTTTGATTTGAAACGAAGTTCTAAGAAAGTTAATAAGACTTCAATTTGTCAGGTTTTGACTTAAAACGAAGTTCTAAGAAAGTGAATAAGACTTTAATTTGAATCTTGTGGTCTTGAACTAAAGATATGTAGAATGTATCAAAATATTTTTTAATTTTGTGATTTCAACCATATTTCATGTGAAAAGTTAGAGCTAAAGAAAGAAACAGATTAAAATGGAAAGTAAATTGAAATGGAGGGAGTAGTAAAAAAATTACAAAACATAGGGACATTAGTCATTTTGTATTTTTATAGAAGATATACAAGATGTGACAACTTGTATATAAGTCCTTTGAAACATGAAATGTGACAACAATATTATTAAAAAGATCATATTATATATCTATGTAAACATGTATATACATTTCATCGGTATCTGTGCGCAAATACAAAGACTCGAGCCACTGATATGGAACCATACTTTAAATCTAATTAATAACAACATGCCTAGAATAGTCTATAAAGTGGGATGAAATAGCAAATAGCAACAAAACACAGATAGTAATTACAATAAAACATTATGATAGTCGAAGTAATTAAGCAACCACAAACAATAACATAAATCAACGGACAAGAAATTACTATTAGGAAATACTACAAATAATAGTATGGATGGATAAAAAAACATCACGCTTCTATCTACTATCCTTCTACCCTAATGTGCGTCCTCCACAAACTCCTATCTAAGGTCATATCCCCGATAAACTGAATTAGATTATTAATTACTCTTACTTTTTCTTTTCTTTTATGGCTCCAATAATGTTAATTTCAAACCACTCAGAGACTGTAAATGGATGGGCAGCTCATGATCCTTCTGGCAAGATCACACCCTATAAGGTACAATCTTCATCTTGCACCATGCATTGTTTTAAAGAAATATATTTTTTCGATAAAAAAATACACTGTATATATTATAAGGTATTTTTCTATGTATATAAATAGCTTGTGAATTTCCTGAACTTAAGACTAGAAGTTGGGTCCGTGATTTCGGGGGTTCTAAATTCATCTTGAGATCCAAGTTCATATTCAAAGCAATGCATTTTTATTTTTCGAACCTCTTTAGTGAAAATCTTCAATCCGCCAATATTGCTCATATAAAGAGGCTACTCATCCCATTTTTCATCTGATGTGAGACTCTTCAACACCCCACTTTACGTTCAGGTCTAAACAATCTAGAGCGTGAACAATTTAATACTGGGGTTCAACATTCGTGAATAATAATTGAGATGAGTCCTATTCTGATATCAAGTAAAGAAATAGATATTCGGCCTAACTATTATTTTTAATGATGTCAGAGAAAATGGAATTAGTGATGTGACAATCAAGATCTTGTACTGTGGCATGTGTCGTACTGATGTCCATTTTGCTATTAAGAATGATTGGGGGTGACACCATATATCCTCTTGTTTCAGGGTAATTAATTTTTTAAAATATTTTTTTACAATTATATGATAATTTTCTAAATATTTTAATTTGTGACATTTGAAATATTAATTTTACAGGTATGATATAACAGGAATAATTGAAAAGGTGGTTAACAATATCATATTTTGGGATGGAAGCATTACTTATGGTGGTTATTCAACTAAGTTGGTTGCAGATCACAGGCATGTCAAATTCTAGACATAGTTTTTTTATAAATGTTATTTTAAGTTGCCATGTCTAATGTATTGAAGTGCAGAATGTGATCAACATAGAATATTTTATCGTGAAAAATTCCTTGTGAAGAGAGTAAAAGAATCACGACCTAGTATTTATGTAGGATATGTCTAAATTCTCTACTAAAATCTGAATTTGTTACATTTATTATCATGATTTTAGATATGTAAACATATGCCAAGCAACCTACCATTGGATAGAGCAACACCATTATTAGGTGGTGGGATAACAGTGTACACACCAATGAAAGACAGCAGCCACTTAATTATTTGAAACAAATAGGGGTGGCTGGTTTAGGAGGTTTGGGACATTTGGCTATCAAATTTGGCAAAGCACCTCTCCATCCAAAGAAAAAGATGCTAGAAAGTTATTAGGTGCACATGATTTTGTTGTTGCCACCAATGAGGATCAAATGAAGGTAATTAGTGGCCCGTTTGGCCATGCGATATGGAATCATGATATGGAATATGAGATGAAATTAAAACTTTGTTTGGACATGCGATATGGAATTTTTGTGTTGTATATTTTCTCATAAACATAAAAATCTCATAAGTTGTAAAACTATTAAAATAGCCCCAATTGTTTATTCAATCTTATCAAATAAACAAAAAATTATAATATCGCATAATAAATTATTACAAAGTTATTTGTTATCCACTTAAGTAATTGTTTCATCTAACTGTAATTTAATTAAAAAAATGAACATAAATTGTAGTGTACTAGTCTTTAATATAATCCTTCCACATAGTACGGACAATTTCCTCACGTTGAACTTGCATTTCTCGATCATGTGACCGAGAAGACGAACCAACATTGTTACTTTGAGCCATTTGTTGGTCAATATCATCCACAACTATATTTTCATGCTCATAGACCATAAATATTTCATCAGTACTTTGGTATTCTCGCAAATAATTATGTAACACTGCACAACTTATGGCAATTTTCACTTGTGTATCAATATCATAATGGTTTATGCCTTGTTTCAATATTCTAAATCTATTTTTCCAAGCTCCAAAAGTCCGTTCAATCACATTGCGCAGAGATGAATGCCTATAATTAAACAGTTCTTTGGCATTTTGAGGCTATCTTTCACCTCCTCAGTAATCTTGCAAATGATAGCGTAGTCCTTTGTATGGAGCTAAAAATCCTTTTGTGTTTCGAAAACCAGCATCAACATAAAATCGCATTCATCTCATCATGGTTTTTGGAGAATATGGAATCACATCTCATGATATGGAATCAGCTTAAAATCGCATGCCCAAACGTTGATTCCATCTCACGATACCAGATCGTGATATGGTATCGCATGGCCAAACGCCATTGTTTCATATTTAATTAAATCTTGTATTTTTGAACATCTGGTATAAACATGTACATGATTGATATAAGAAAATCATCTTTGAAAAGAGTACTATATATACCTATTTATTTCAATTTATATGACGATGTTTAACTATATACGAAATTTTAGAAATACTTTTTCAAAACTTAATTAGGAGTCGTTTGGTTTGAATTGAAGTTATGATGGGATAAGTTATGCTAAGATTATTTTTTGTTGAGTGTTTGGTTTGTTGTATCCAAAATAATAAATTTTAAGAACAATTTATTCGTTTACAAAAATACCCTTCATAAATGTGAAAAGTGATGTATAAAAAGATTTAAAGGGATATTTTTGTCATTTACTTATAAGTTATCCCGGGATTACTATACCACTCAAGGAGAGGAATAACTTATTCCGGGATAAAAGAGTTCAACCTTGAATTTTAATTTGCTCGATAAAACCCTCAAAAAATGATCTTTACAAGAAAACAAAAATCGTTGAGACGAACTTTTCTTGTCCATCAGACATAAGTTCTAGATTTTGCCTTGAATTTGTGATCAGTTGAATAGGTTCAGTCTCTTGAAATATACTGAACATTTACCTTATAGTTAGAACTAATACCTGATGGACAACAAAAGTTTTTCGACTCCACATGATGTATTTAAATGTAGACAAAGGCAAAAAGAACTTATTAATGTTTTTAGAATTCATAGATGATGAAGAAAAGCCTAGACTTTATTATTGACACAATATCAACAAAGCATTCCCTTGGGCCTTACTTGGAGTTGCTCAAGGTTAATGGAACCCTAGCAATGGTAAGCCTTTGGATTTTCCAATATTACCCTTGATATATGGTATGTGTAACATTAATTATTAACCTTTTACGTATTTGTTTATTTATATTATATAGTTTCTTTATTAGCTATAATTCAATAATTAAAATGTCTTGATGATCAATATATAGGTAAGAGAACAGTGAAAGGAATACACAACATTTTCTCACTTCCTAGCTTGAGTGTGTATGTTTAAGATACACTACCTTTTTTTGCTCTTTTTTGTTACTCTAATTCACAACTTCATGATCAGAGGTGAAAGGTGCTTACCATCAGAGTGACTCCTCTTGTCACCAAACTAATAGGCTTCAGATATGTTTGTCCATCCCAAGTTTACTTCTTGTTGTAATTATACAACAAAATTCTGAGCATGGTTAACAACTACTAGTACAAGATGAAATGCAAGAACGTAATCGCGATAGCTACTCAGCGACCCGATTTTATTAGTTTTTCTTGTGACATTGTTTAAGATTGGTACACAACAAACAAGCCTTTCTTTGCTTAAACATGTCAAATGCTAGAGACTAGACTAGTAAAATGAAACTTTGAAGGCTCATGTACTTCAAAGCTTGGCCATCAAGCCAGTGGTAGTGTGTTTTGCTACACTACTATTTTCCGTGACATCGCTGTCTCTGCTTTCTGAGTCACATCCAGAAGGCGGAGGGACATCAACAGCCGGAGAGCAGTTAAAGAATCCATGGGGCTGCACCAACACATACATGAAATAAGCAACAGATAGTAATAAACACCGAAGAATATATACTAAACCAATAGAGTTATGTAACATAACATGCATTCTCAAATATATACCTGAAGCATAAAACCAATGTGTTCCACTGGCATAACAGGCCAATCTTCCAACCGAGGAACGTGTGTGATTCCAAAAATGTACCTGAAATGAACATTGTTGATCAGAACTTGAACGCGTACTTTTTGATCCTTACATAGGTTTGTTAATGTACATAAAAGGTTCCACGTCTAGTTCTAATCTGAAATGTTCATTGCACTAACATAGTGTAACTTGTTGTCGAGAGAGAACTAACCAGAGAACAGTATCACTTTCTTCCAGAGGTCGGTCTTGCTTGACCCAAGAAGCTAATCCTTCACCAGCACGGGGATTTTGATTAGGAAACTCTCCTCCTGGAAAATCTTCTCCAGGTGCATACTGTGTAACCCATAGATTGTGCTTCAGAAATGCAGCCCTTCGCAAAAATTTTGCCTCGGGACCAGCCAATGGCAAACAGTTTGGACCAGGTACAAGCTTGTACCCTGTTAGTTGTCCAGTTCTGTTAACTGTTCTGGTGTTCCTAACCTACAAATCAGAAAGTTCATAGTCAAATTTATGTAACACAAATTGGTCTTAAAGATTATGTTGCTTGGATACTCTAAAAACGTCGAGGCACCATGGTGGATTCTCCAAAAATAATGCATCTTTGGAGGATTTCACAAGGGTGCAACAACATTGTTAGAGGACCGGAGCAACATAACTAAAGAAAAAAATTAGTCGAAAATAGGTCCATAGAAGCTAGGTGCTCAATTTCAGTTCAACAACAACAACATATCCGGTGAAATTTCACAAGTGGGGTCTGAGGAGGGTAGAATACACACAGACCTTACCTCTACCTCGTGGAGGTCGAGAGGTTGTTTCCAAAGGACCCTCGGTTCGAGTACAACAAATCAAAGTAGGTATGAAAAGGAAAAATGACTGAAGAAAACAAAGAAACTAATAAGGAAACAGTAACAACAACAAAATAGTGTGATAATCGAAACACAATAGAGATTGAAAGCAGGACACTACAAAAATAAGTCTAATACTATGACAGACACCACCAAGCCTCAACCCGTCGAAAAGCAGGACAAAACAGTTTATGGTCAAGTTTACGCTTTCAGAAAATTGGCCCTTTCGTCACCTTTTTCCTGATAACACTTTTAGAGAAAAGGAATTTATAAGCGATAAAACAATACTGATACTGGAAGAACATCTTGAACTAAAGTAACTCCATCTCACATATTTTTGGACGTTGTGGCCTCAGTTATCTAGCTACATTCTATTACCGGTTGCCACAAGAGGACTATCCTCCTTCTCAGTTCTCAGAGTGTGCGACAAAAATGTTAAATAAAGGATAATACAGTCAGGTAAAGACTCTTACAATCCAATGACGAGCAGAGAATGGATCACAATCGCGCATTGCTTGCAATTCAGACCTAAGCAATGTTTCTTCAGCATAGAATGCATTATTATGAACATTTTCCTTCCCAGGTTCTTCAACTTTAACATTTACTTCAACAACCTAAGAAAAATAATTATAATCACCAAAAGAATGTTACTGTTGTGAAAAAATCATGATTGACCATTTAAATCACACTAACTAGATACCTGATTGTGTGCTTCTCCAGGCTTACAATCAACTGCCATATTCATTCGTGCTACGAAGAAATGTTGATGAACTGGTGCATACAACCCTGGTGCAATTGTGGTGCCATATTTGCGATATTCTCCAGGTTGCAATGCTCCTAAACTAAGAATTCCCGTGAGTTTAACTTCTGCTTCAATTTTCCCATCCTGAAATTTCATATAATGTACAAACAGTTATAAAATGTTCAAAGTGAAAGGTATTAATATTTACGATTTTTCTTTAACTTGCCTGGTAAAAGTGCCAGTAGAATGCATATTCATAATTGGCAACTGTACAAACAAAAGACACTGTCAATCGTCTAGAACGTCTAACTTCAGCAAGGCCAGTTCTCCAATCTTGATGCTTCCAAAGAATTCCATGATCTTCTTCATGCAAGCATACACAATTCTCTGTTGTTTCAACTCCTCCTGTGAAATTTGTAAAATGGGAATCGAAGTACTTTATGTATCCTAAACAATCACATCCCTGCAAAAATTATTTTGTTGTAGTACATAAGCAAGTAAGTACAGTCGAGAAAATTGAAAATGTGTGATGTTTAGATCATAGATTAGTAACTGACTCTCTTTAGTGAATGAGCATTCTTTCCAAGGCCATCTTCTCCTGCATCAAATGCATTCTTTCTATAATGCGGATCATTTGGATCTCCATAGGGGACAACCATCTCCACAAAACTCAATCGATGTGCTATGGGTCTACGACCTCTGCTACCATCAAGATATGCAACAGAGTGTATAACTAAACCCTCCCTCGGAGTGAAACCTATCCGAAAGTTCCACTGCCACACAGAAATGAACAATGTCAATGTGATATTTAAAGCCAAAGAAGAGAAAACACAGTCATGTTTGGTAAACTAGATGGACGAATGATATATATTGATAACTATCCTGTCAAAGAATGCTTCATAGCAAGTAAGCCTGACAAAAATGAGAATACCTTTTGCCATTCTACATAGTTCCCACTAATGCGAAAGCTTGGACCCTCGGGCTGAATAATATGCAGGGGTTTCACATCACTTCGATCAACCCCTCCTCTTGTCTCACCAGCTGTATAATTCCTCAATGGATCAACTGGAGGTAACGGGACAAGTTTTCGATCTTCAAATTCTATGATCTCCATATTTTGCACGTCAACAAGCACATGTACTCCTTCAACTGGTCTTGCATATCCATTTTCCATTGGGCAATCGCTCTCCGATCTGCAGAATACTAGTGGTTTTGCAAGCCTCCGGCTAGGAGCATCCGCCTCACTATGATAACCAACACACCTGTCGGAGAGTATACATTCATGTTAAGAAACTATAAAGAACAGAATTCTTAATAGACGCGGATTTTAACTAACCAAGGATCAACCATCACGAGATCCATGTCATCAATACCCCTTCTCTTCATTGCTTCTCTAAAGGGCGGATAATTTTTCACCACAGCTTCACATTCAGCATATTCTTGAGCATCCTAAAATTAAACATTTCACTTAATTGACACACAACACTAATTGGACAGGATGACTTCGACTTTATTGTTTTTCTAAAGCGTCAAATATTTTGAAACAAATTCAGTTTGCTAAGACGATATATAAAATGATTGAGAGACATTAGTTTAAGTGCATACTATAGGTGGTTGAACATCTGGTACAACATTAGATGAGATAACTTTTCCCCTATGATGTCCGCTACGAGCAGCAGCGTGTACTTCAGTTAGCTCAACAATCCATATGCTTGTCTCATTTGTTTTCTTATTGTAAACAATAAGTCTAGCTCTCCTTGGAGGAAGTTTAGTCGGAATCAGAGATCCTCCTTTGGTTCGGGGCATCAACGATGATTGGAAAGGGGGAAAGAAATATGCATCAGCTAAAGCAACAACACTTTTATCTGGTTCCAATAGAACCACCTCAATAAATCGCATTCCATCTCTGACCTGAAATATTGTAAGTCGCAAAGTGGCCTTGAGGATCTACGTACTAAAAATAGGTTGCACGTACACAACTTATCGATGTACAAATTAAGAAACATAAGAACCTCGGGCGTTTCACCGGCAGCTCTAACGGTTGCAACAGCTACAGATATCTCAGCAGCAGATAATGGATCCAAAGGATGGCAAGTTTGAGCCCTTAGCATGATTTGGATACCTGCACCGTGAACATTGAATCTTTAAGTTTACTATTTTCAACATTCTCATGTTATATTTCTAAGATAATATTCCGTTCGTTCATTTTTACTTGTTCACGTTTCACTAGGTACATACTCTACTTAAGAAGTAGTAATTGATAAAATGATAATTTTATTATTCATCTTTAGTTGTCTGGTATTTACAATTGACATACTCATTAACGTGCAATGAATAAAATGACAATTTACTATATCACTCTTTGAATATAATAGATTTAATACTTCGAAAAATAATCATAGCTAATAAGGTAAATTATGAACTAAGAGTTCGTTTGGTACGAGGGATTACTAATCACGGAATTAATTTTGGGATGAGCTTATCCATGTGTGGTTGGGACAAAATCGCAAGATAACTTATTGCGGGATACTAATCCTGGGATTGTAGTGTTACTTTTATTCCATATTAAGGGTGAAATAATAATCGTGAGATAACTTGCTCCTCAATTAAATGGGAAGTGATAAATTTTCTCTTAATATTTTAAACTCGACAAAATAAAAGTAGAGTCGAGTAAAAGTGAATGGAGGAAGTCTAACAACCTTTAAATATATCAAATTCAATATTTTGAGAAATACATTGGGAAAGGATTATAGTTAATAATAAGGAGAAATTAAGAATTAATTAATAAATTATGTCATGATTTTTCAAATTGAACAAGTAAAAATATATATTTATCTTTAGTATAATAGAAAAATAAAAATGGACTGAGATAATATAATATATCTAGTCATAAAACTTCACATGAGTAATCTTGATATATATATGGAGTACTCCCTCTTCTTTTTTGTCTTTTTTTCTTTAATCAGTTTAAAAAACGAATGTTTTTATTTTACAATTTTTTAGTTTTAACTTCACATGTGACATGTTTAAAACAATAAGATTATCACATATTTTGGTATATTTTATATATTTTTAATTTAAGATCACAATATTAAAAAAAAATTATCATCTTAATTGTCATATTAAATCAAACATGACAAACTAATTAAAAGGAAGAAAACATATACGATCCCTCAGTATAAAAAAGAAAATGATCAATTAATATGAAGCATCCAAAGTATTACCTTTGGTTGAAGTATTGGAGGGAAGACGTTCAGTATTACTTGCTAATGAAGCTATAGCTGATGAAGTTTTTTTCTGCTTATTATCATCCACAGATGGGATGACAGTCCACTTCTGTGGACCGTCATCCACCACGACAGCAGTCGCTGCTGTTGCCTCGCGGCGGAGGAGGAGGGAAGTGGAAGGACAACCATCAGTAAAAGATTTTGCCACTTTTTTTGAAGTAGTGGTCATAATTGTGAGTAGTGATTATAAGAAAAAGGAGGAAAGTGGCATATATATATTATTATGAAGAGATAATTTTATAACTTTAAAAAAAGACTCTCAAAGACCAAGAGAGACTCTATTTGTATCTTTAGATTTTATAGAGTTGAAAGATGGATCTAAGCAGACATTTTTTTATTTTTTTTTATTTTTCCTGCAGCACTGATATTATTTGGAAACATGTGCAGAACATAAACTTTCTGTTAAAAAAATTAATTATTGTCTCTTATAAATTATACAAATTATGTTGGTTATATATGTAGACGCACAGCTAGGTGGGTTTGTGGGTTCGGACGAACCCACTAGCTTTATTATAGACTTTATATTTTATTAGAAAATTAAATATATATATATATATATATATATATATATATATATTAACTTGTGAATC
>JAJOOO010022882.1:0-31896 GCA_029582685.1 Solanum piurae | reverse complement strand
TCAAGAAACCACCAATACAACATAAATTCATCTATAATTGTTCATATAACATCAATCAAAGTCAGTTTATAACATCAATTTCACTTTAGAAAGAAGACCCACGTTTTTGGATTGAAACCTAGAAATTGGAGATTTTGAAATTCATCTTGAAGGGGCCTCTTGGGGAAAGGAATCCCAAGAGTGATAAGCAACCATACCTTATTGAAGAATTAACCATAAAAATTTGAGTTGAAACCTTGGAGAGTTGGTCTTCTTCTTGAAGCTCCAATCTTCTTCAATGGAGTTCTTGGGAAGAGAGTGAGTAGAGAGAAGGAGGAACTTTAGGTTTAGATCGTTGGGGTTTTGTGTTTGAGTGATAAAAGTGAGGTAAATTGACTTTAAAATCATTATATAAACGTCCCCTAAAGTACCTAAAATACCCCTCACTTAGCTGGACTCTTTAATGAAATAAAAGTTGCTTTCTGAATTTCTGAATTTTCGTCGCGGAACAAGTCTGCGACGCAGAGCTGTTCCCTGAAGATATTTGGAATTAAATTTCGAGACAGTAGAGTCCTCTACATGACTGCGTGGCGAACTAAACTTTGTCTCCTTGGGGGAACTAGTATGTGATGCTCCCTTGTTCCCTCTAAGTGCAATCTGCAAGCTACCTTGGCACCTTGCTTGGCCAAGGCGGGTCCTCCTTGGGGTCCCTTAGGGTTGGCCCGGGGTGTTGTATTCAAACGTTTTGACCCTATAAACATATATTTACCTAATTTAAACCTTTTTACAAGATTATACCATCATACGACACTCCCAAACTTGCCCAAAACCTAAGGACACACTAGGACACATTCTTCTCTAGTTTCCGGACGTCATGGTCGTTTCTTGATGTTTAGACAGTTAGTCTTCCAAGCCAAGTCAATTACATTAATTTAGGTTTAGAAACATCATTTTAAATATTTTTAAGTCATTATTCATAAGGTGAGGCTCTAACTTAAGTCATAGAATTTCCGGGGTGTTACAAGATTAATCCACTTATGGTAGGGGTGTTTACTTGTCAAGTATTCTAATTATTAATTGTTGATCCACTTATGATGGAGGTGCTTACTTTCCATATGTATTGTAGTGTTGGGATAAGGTCCCTCTCCCCTACAACCCTAGATATGACTAATTATGATACGATATGAATATGAATGTTATGTTATGATCATGATGGTGTTGCTACGATGAATGTGTCCATGTATATTGTATTAACTATTAGATATGTTGATTTACATGGTCTAATATCCTTATATGCAATATATGTGAATCGTGCATGAGTTGGGATATTAAGCACATGTTGTGACCTCCTTGAGAAGGGAGGTGTCTATGTTGATAATGTTGTTGTTGTTGTGCCGTTGTAACGACAATCATGCACACACACTCCATGCATAAATATGAATATGATGTATCAATGGTGTTAATTTAAATTATAGTTCTCATATGCACCTTTACTCGTTTTTATGCATGAAATGTACATGACCATGATGATCCAAGTGTGTTGATTGAAAGTCCATTCTCATGAGAACACATGATCTTAGTGTGAAAGTTATACTCACAAACTAATGATGATTTTGAGGTTGAAATTTAGTTCTCACCTTTAACTGAATCAATGAGCTATTTAGTGAGTTGTATTGAACGAAGGGTAAAGTATGCCTTCACACATGTAGAGATAATTCCATACTAATTATGTATAATTGGGAAATAATGCTTAGTACCGAGTGGATATGGACAATGAGGAAAAGGCCCCTCCGCTAATGCAATAGGTTGGGTCATCTATAGTAAACTCATGAGATAGAAGCTCCTCCACTAATGCAATAGGTTGGGTTTCTAGTAGCAGTCTCCCTATCCCATAACTATGTTTCAAACATAGGACTTATCTAGTAGATCCACTTAGAAGCTAAATATAATTCGTTCTACCTTCGGCAAGTAAGAATGCCTTTTTTCGGTGTGGGGTTATATGACACCGGATTCCATGTAGCTCACATGGTCTATGTCGGTTATGGCAACTTTTCCCTATAATAATGAAATTAATGAATGATACATGAACTATACTATGACTTCTTGGTTAGTTTACTTAGTAGGAGTGGGGGTGTGGAACTTCACTTCCACATTGCACAAGTAGACTTAGTAGGATGTCATGGGATGGTTCCTTTGCATTATGATGAGATTCGACTGCATGTATGTATATTGAATGGATAGTTGTTATCCATGAATTTCCTTGTATTTGAGTAATGTACATGACTATTTCCTTAATTTGTGAATATTGCAAATAATGAAACCTAAAGATGTAATGCATCACTAAGGTAGCTTCAAAGGAGCACTTAGTAGGGTTGGTATTATGGGATGCTAACCCCACATTACACAAGTGTTTCCTAGAGTTTACTAAGGTAATGGATTTACCATGAAATGAGTATGAATATGATATTGGATTTGCGTTGTATATTGTAAATACGTGTTAGGTACCATACATTGCACAAGTGTGTTTTAGAAGTTGCTTAAGTGATTAGGAATGTCTCTTCATTATGTGTATTAGCTTACATGAGATTAATGAGTTATAGGTATGAGCTTGCTGGCCTAGAAGTGATATTTAGTGTAGATAAGACTATTGACCCTATCTATGCATTGCACAAGTAGAGCTTAGGGTTACTTATGTTGTTGTTCTACTATGTTGTTATGATCTTGATATTTAACTATGCATGAGTACTATGTCTTGCAATAGATGATATGTGTGTTATGACTATGATTGGAGACTATGCTTATGGTAATGTTGATATCCTTGTGCTTTGATGAACTATATGTGAGTTATTTATGACTTGTATTCTCCAACTCTTTCAAGAAGGATGTTCAAAAGTGCATAGCATGGGTTTCAACTAAAATGTCCACTTTCTAGCATGTTTTAAATGTTTTTATGCATAGCTACCATACTTAGTACATTCTTGTGCTAACCCATATTTCTATGTTTTCTATAAATGTAGGGGGTTCGTTCATATGGGATATATTGGTTCAAGCTTGGGATAGGTGATCCTCCAAGCTAGTTGATGAGTCCTCAAGTTCTGGGACAAACATCTTACTTAGTAGATTCCTTAGTAGTTTCTTTATAGTTTCATTTTAGTACTATGTAAGGGTTGTATCCCTATATGTCTAAGTATTCTATTGCATTAGATGGCCAATGAGACAGTGTTTAGACTCTTTTTGACTTTATAGAAATGACTTCGATTGTTGAAGAAAAAGTTTTAATTTTCCATTTTTACACTATGACATATGCAATGATGTATGCTAAGGGCTTGTATGAGACCCCTTCGGGGTCAAGTACGCCATGTCATGTCTAGGGGGTAGTCTCAGGTCGTGACATATTTACTCTGTCGAGCTGAACCCAGGTCCACCCAATACCCACAAACCTTCAGTCAAAAACCTTAGTCCTAAAACCTCTCTCTCGAGCAAGCCAAGAACACAAAGGTAATTCGGGAATATATGAAATTAGTTCTGCATATTTATTAAACAATATACCTTTGCCTCTTGCTTATCCATGATATCTAAAATATCTGATTGGATTTCAGATTGTTGCTCCATTATCTTTAAATATTAATTTAGTCGAGAGAGCTTTTGAAGTGGATTTTTATATATTAGGCTTTGCCTACCTTACAATGTTTACAAATGAACCAATATATAGACATACAAATCTACTATTCTAGATGCTCTAATAATACGTCTACTATTTACTTTATGACTATGCACTTTACTATTTACTTTATACTGTACAACTTTATGACTTTAAAGCAAATAATTTACATCTTTACACTGTTTTGCTTTATCTTGTCGGCCATACCATTTTTCGGGGGTGCGGAATTAATCTTTATTCAAGAAAGCTTTATTGTAATATTCTATTGCAAAGAGTTTTAATCTTGCTATTTCTTTAATATTATTTATGACGTAGTCTAGATATAACATATCTTGGGTTCTTAGATATTCATATAAATTATTTTCCATTAATTGTTCTAGTAGTTTTATATCTTCCATAACTTCTATCCAATAACGTAATTATTCGTAATTCATTTTAGTCTGAATCCAAATAATCATATATTTCGGAGTCTAAATATAGATCATGTAGGTCTATTTCATACCATTCTTGGTTTAATATATCTTCTATATCTTCTGATTCATCGTCATTATTAAATATTTTTTCCCATATGACTCTTCTTAATTCAATTATCTTTATATCTTTAAGTATGTATAGGATCAAAGTCAGATAGTTCACTATGTTTATTTACTATAAATGCCGGGCTTGTATGTTTACTATTAGTTTCTTGTATATATCCTTTTTCTAGTAACTCATTTATGTGAATCCTAAATTCAGTTAAATCGTTAAAATTATATTTTAGCGGTTTCTGTGTTATTATGCTATTATCATCGATTGGTTCAATTTTTATTTTCGTTTTATGTTTCTCCCATTCTTGTAATGGATCTTCGCTGTATAATAGTTCTAATTTTTCTTGAATCATTTTTACTTTATTTATAGAGAATATAATTAATTCTATTTGTGAGTGTTCTTCTTTTATATTTTCTAGTTTTTGCGTAATTTTTTCACTTCCTTTTATCCATTCTGTAGTTTTTCATTTTTTGTTATTTACCCTTTTTGCTCATATTTTGTGTTTACATGGTGTTGTTAACCACCAGTGTGTTTTTGTTATTATATGAGGGTATAGTCTTTCTAAGAAGGGAATTCCCAATAACATATCCTTTGTTGTGAACTCAAAGTTATATATTTCTTCTATGGTTAATATCTTATCCCATATTTGCATTTTTATATTTTTTGCTTTATATGTAATCATGCTACCTTCATTGTTAAATCCTGTTACAACTAAAGGTGTCTGCAATTTTTTCCATTTATCTTCTGGCAAGAAATTATATTTACATATATTAGCTTCTGCTCCTGTATCTATCATTGGAGTATAATATCTATTATAATATCCTTCTACTATTATTTTTGCAAGTATGTATATTTTTATGTTATTAGTAAGTTCTTTTTATTATAATCTTTTATCCCATATAGTTTTTTCTCTATCGTATTGTTCATAGTTTACATTATAATATCTTGGATTTAGGTGACGTTGAGAAACACTTTAAAACCCATAATGTTTGTTTTAAAGCTGCAGGTACAAGCAAACAAGTTAGTGAGAAACAACATAAGAATACAAACTTAAACCAGCTATTTGAAAAACCATTTACCCAAAGAACGCCAAGAAACATATTGACCATGGAACCACAAACCTCTACATATGCAGATAGTCTACAGAATCAAAATGAGAAAAAATTGTATAACCACATCACGAGAACCTATATTGAAAATATATACAAGATCCAAACTTATTTGAACCTTAACCCTAGATCCATGACCAAAGAACCAAATCAAGATTAGTTAACCCAAAAGTTACAAGGTTATAACAAGTTAATAGCACAGCGAAGATAGTTTAACTGCTATGGTAAGAATAAAAAAGGAAAATGAAGAAATAGATAGACAAAAAGAAATTGAAACAATAAACATCAAGCGAAGAAAGAAGTACAACAGGTGGAAGAAATAGAAAACACTAAAATATTAGAATTAGAAAAAGAACTAACAATGCTAAAAGAAATGTACGCACTAAAACAAAAAGCAAAATTAATGATTGAGATAAATAGATTTAAAGAAAAATTACAACTAGAAGAAAATCAAAAACTACCCGAAATTGAAATAGAAAACCAAGCTAATCTACCTGAAATAGGAATTGACGAAATAAACGAAAATGATTTAGAAGAAAAACATTTAGAAACCAGTGAAACATATACAGAACTTCTCGAAAATATAGATATTACAAAAAATCTAGAAGTAAATACAGGAGATATGGACATGGATGAAAAACCTAGTACATCAGGAGTAAAACATCCAAAAACCCTAAATCGAAGATATTATAATGTAAACTATGAACAATACGATAGAGAAAAAACTATATGGGATAAAAGATTAAATAAAAAATGGACACCTAAACAAATAACAGAACAACATAATTTTTTAGAATTAGATTGTGTATCAGATATAAATAAAACAATCCAATTATGGATGGGATACATATCAAAACAATTAATAGACAACAAAATAGGAATTATAATTACCCAATACCAAATCCTGGTATCTCTATTTTTCGTATTTCTTCTTGTTGGCCAATATCTTCAGGTATGATCATGTCTTTGGTCAGTCCTATCTTAATAACTTGAATTGGAGGTTTTATTTCCTCGTATAGTATCTCTGCTGGTGTTGTATAAAACTTTATATAAAATAAGTTTCCTTTGGTAACTCTTTATATGTAATGAGTGCCTTGTGTAATTCTGGTATTCCACTATTTCTTCTCCATCGTATGTACACGGTGCTTAATAGTCAGTAATTGTAACATGTCCTTACCAAATTGGCACTAGTTTTCGGTTGTGCTATTAACTTGTTATAACCTTGTACCTTTTGGGTTAAGTAATCTTGATTTGGTTCTTTGGTCATGGATCTAGGGTTAAGGTTCAAATAATTTTGGATCTTGTATATATTTTCAATATAGGTTCTCATGATGTGGTTATACAATTTTTATTTTGATTCTGTAGACTATTTACATATGTTTAAGTTTGTGGTTCCATGGTCAATACGTTTCTTAGTGTTCTTTGGGTAAATGGTTTTTCAAATAGCTGGTTTAAGTTTGCATTCTTATGTTGTTTCTCACTAACTTGTTTTCTTGTACCTGCAGCTGTAAAACAAACATTATGGGTTTTAAGGTTCAGTCTGAGTAGCTTTGTCTTGATAAGTAATCTGCAATAACATTCTTGTCAGTTCTTATTACTTCAATAGTAAAAGTAAAATTTAATATATTTAATACCAATCTTCTTATTTCTTTGGTAGTTACTTAATCTTGTATTTTCCTTGTGAGCCACCATTTTACTTGTGTGTTATCTGTCCTTATAATAAATTTGTTATATACAATGTATGGTTAAAATGATAATAAACATTTGTATACTGAATATAATTCTTTTCTGTTTATTTCTGTCTTAGTAAATATTTCTGAATAGTATCTACAATGATGTTCTGCCTTATTATCATCATACTTATATTTTAAAACTCCTCCATAACTTTTTTCGCTAGCATCTGATTCTACTATATAAGTAAATTTTTTGTTTTCATATGGAAAATATAATTTTGGTAGACTTTTACATAATATTTTTACCTTTTGTATTTGTAATTGGTCTTTTTTATCAAACTGATATTCTATATCTTTCTTTAATTTTTGTTGTAATGGTTTTAGATTTTCTGCCAATTTTAGTATGTATTCCCTTACTTGGTTTACTAATCCTAAGAATGATTGTAATTTCTTTTTTGTATCTAGCTACTCATTTGAGTTAATTATTTTTTGTACTATATGTGTTTGCATTTTTATTCCATTCCTATCTATCTGTATTCCTAGGAATTCTATTTGATTTTTCATTATGTCTGCTTTCTTCTTACTTAAGCTTATGCCTGAATATTCTATAATATGTATAAATTTTTCTAATAATCTTATATGTTCATCTTGGGTTTTGGAATATAGCAATATGTCATCAATAAATACTACACAATTTTCTAGTTGTTTAAAGTAGTTATCCATAAAGTGTTGATATCTTCCTGGTGCATTTTTATATCCAAATGGTAGTACATTCCATTCATAGAATCCTTGTGGTACTGTGAATAATGTTGTAAGCTTTTCAGATTCTTCTTCTAATTTTAAGTGGTAAAATCCTGATTTGCAGTCAAATTTACTAAAATAATTATATCCTTGTATTTGTCTTATCTTTAAGATCTTATTTGGTATTGGGTAATTATAAGTTTTAGTTTTTGCATTTAAATTTCTATAATCAATAACCATTCTACTTTTTCCTCTTTTTTGTTCACTATGTTTATTTACTATAAATGCCGGGCATGTATGTTTACTATTAGTTTCTTGTATATACCCTTTTTCTAGTAACTCATTTATGTGAATCCTAAATTCAGTTAAATCGTTAAAATTATATTTTAGCGGTTTCTGTGTTATTATGCTATTAATGATTTAACTCACTTTTAAATAGCATTTAAACTAACAATTAGACATACCCATAAGCTAAATCAGCCCATAATCACATAATCACAACCCACGAATTGGGGTTTTAGCTAGACATCATAAAAAGGTAAAAAATGTTACCAAATTGATTATCCATCAACTGGGTAAGAGAGATTTCATCTTTACAATGGTCTAAATTGATGATTCTCAACGACCCACTTCCAATTTCTCAATAGTAAATATCTTCAATCCTTCAAAGTTAATTAAAAACTATCTTAGAACTCTCCAAACTTGATAAAAACTGTTTTAGATTGATTAAAGATAATAAATTAAATGTTCAAAAATGTATATATAATCGCCAAAAATGTGTTGCAAAGAGTTACTCTGCATAGTAAGTCGGGCTCGCAGAACCATTCGGTGAGCCACCCTATGGTCTATTCCATCGCCCTTCTACCTTGGCCTTTAACATCCTCAGGGTCTATAACTTTTGGTGATTTGTCTTGGCTTTGCAGAATCACTCGGTGATCCGCCGACTGCTCTTTTTCATCGCCAACTTGGTTCTTTCCTTCAGGACTTGGCTCCCTGGGACTTTAGGTGGTTTGGTAAGCCACTTGGTGACACGCCGAGTGCTCTTGGCGATCCCTAGGTATGCGCATCTTCATTTCTTCAGCCTATTTTATTTGTTTTTGCCTATGAGTGTCCTTGCTTTGTTCCTCAATCAATATACCTGAAAATCAAGGATTTTACATCAGTTATTGGCACGAAATAAGCATTTGAGGGCACTAAATCTCTATAAAGAAAGCCCTAAATGCGTCCAAAACATGGACTCATCAACACTCCCAACTTAAACTTTTGCTTGTCCTCAAGTAAAACTCAAGTTCAGCAGTTCGAAAAGGATATCTCAAACAGTGCTACAAATGACTCAATCATGAATGCACACAACAAGACCCAACTTACTCATGCAAAGATTTATTATGCACTCAATGATTCAAATTGTGACTTACCATTATCAAAGATTCTCAAGTTCACAATACTTTTTTTTCGAATGCAAATTCAAGCTCAACAAAGGTACTGAAATGCCCTCAAACAAAGATTTTTCCATATGCACACACAATTCTTCAAAATTTTATAGTTCCATATTCACATACAATGCTCACACTCACAAAGATGAACACATGCATGACTTAACCCACAGGTTTGTCCTTATTTTCCAATCAGCATTCGTTTCAGCTCACTCATGATCAAAAGGATCTTTTCAAGGCTTGTAACGAGGTTGAGTGTAAAGTTATGGTCATTTAGGCTCAGTGGCTGGTACCCTCACGAAATGTGGTCTGAACATCACTTTACTTCCTTTTTTTCAACATTTTATTCATGCTCAAAATTCACCTCATTATTCAACTTTTCGGACACCCCATCTCTTTTGCAACTTTCAAAACTTTATTTCACAACTTTTTTATTCTTTTTGTTTTTCTATCTTTTTCTCTCTTTTTTTATATGGAGGGGTTCTATTTTTTAAAAGATCATGACTGAAAAGGGGAGTTCTTAAAATTTCTTGATTTACCTTCTTTTTTCACCACACCCCCAATGTAGGCTTTTGGCTTAAGTTGGGTATTCAAACAAACCACACTTCATTAGGATTATTTGTGAATGGATAAAGAACGGTCACATTTGTTAAAGTTTCTTCCAAGAAAAGGATAAGGCTCAAATGGGGCTTAAGCAAGGTCCACACATCTCACAAGGTTGGCCACAAAAGAGGTATATTGTCAAATTGTTTCACTCCTCAAAATCGCTGCCTAAGATCATTTCAAGAGCTTGCATCACTTAGTCAACCGAACGAACGGGGCAAATTTTAGGTGTCATCACACAAGGTTCATGGTAAGCTCATCACAAAAGGCATTGGAACCAATATCAATCAAGACTCCGCAGTTTTGCTAGTGTGCAATGTTCATCACAAGAGACTCATCCAATAATCGGCCTGTCACAACGAGATGCAAAAAGTTCACACATTGTTTATGCAACGTTATTTGGCCTCATCGTAGACGCGCATTCAGTTTTGTTCAATTAAGAATACTGTTCAAGTCATCGGTATTGATCATAACCGATACTCAAATTTGCACAAGCACAACCACACTTACACAAGAGGTGGAAGTTTTTTTCAAAAGGGTCAAAAACCATTTTCATTTCATAACAAGGAGCCATAGGCTAAAAATCCATAAAACAAGATAAAAACACACTTTAAAACACAAAACCCAATATATACAAAACATAGTCACAAGAGGTAGGTATGGAAATACCTCACCCCACCACAAATAAAAAGGCAGTTGTCCTCAAACGCAACAAAAATAGTCAAAAGTCAATAAAAATGACAGAGAGGGAGGTAAAGAAAGGGCCTATTTACACAGTTGCTCCATCTGTTGGGGCGTCAATGCCCGGGGTCAAACTCTGAACTTGGGCATCAGTGCCCACTGTAATAGCAACACTAGGTGTATCTGCCAATGAAATATGTACGGCTGAATGGACCATGGCCTTCTCAACCTCTGTAAGGCCCTCATATGTAGTCTCTTCATCGACACCGAGCTGCTCCTCATCAATCTCTGTCTCGGACTCAACATCTCAAACGTCGTCTCTGGTGGTAGCCAAAAGAACAGCAGAACTGGCTGGGGCATCCCGATCCTCAGCCGACTCAAAGAGGGAAATGAAGTATGTGGACTTCAGATAGTACACATCTTTGCTCAACTCTTCAGCCTCGAGTTTCAAAGTCTTCACCTCAGAAGTAACCCCCATGTCGAATCTACCAAGTCTCTTCTCTCATTGTGAGAGTGTCAATAGATGTCCGTAGGAGTGTCAATAGATGTCTGGAGGGGTGTTAATGCCTCTAGGATGGCTCTATTAGTCATCCAGAGCACCTTGGCCTCTAACCGTGTTGCCCACACATCGACAGAATGGGCTAGGTGCCCTATCTTGAGGATCGTGGCCTGAGTAATCCTAGTGGGTTGGGAAGCAGTAGAAGAACCAGGAACCCATGAAGAAGTAGAAGAGGATGTACCTGAAGGCCTAGAGGTCGGAGTAGGAAAAGATACCTCTGCAAGTATAGAGTCAACATCAACCTCCGGGGATGCATCCACCGGAGATGCTCTCCTTATATCTTCCTCATCCCGAGTGTACTCCACCTCTAATGGCGGATATCTATGAAAGATGTGTTGGCGACCCCTATGTCCCTATTCTCATCACGAGGGACTCTAGCACGCCGGCATAGCTGTGTAATCAGAACCGGGAAGGGAAGGGACGTCTTTCGCTGTTTGGCCCTTATGGCCATCTCCTTCTCAATAATGAGTCCCAAGTTGAGTCACTTCTTTGGGATGATGGATTCTAGACATGCCGCCTTTCGATGGAGGAGGATGAACTCGTTCTGTGAGGGCATGATGGAGCTACTAATGAATCCAAACCAGTACCATTTAGCCACGATAAAATCCTTCTTCTCAATCGAAGCTCCTGCCTCAATCCACCTTGGGGTGGTGTCAGAAATGAGGGGAGCAAGCCAGCCCTTTAGATCATCCAGGGCATGTGTTGTAGCTAGTCCTACATACTCATGCTCGAACCCAGTTGTTCTGTCAAGTACGACATTTATATGATCGCTGCTATACCCCAGTTCTTTACCCCGGATCATGACAGACTTCAACAGTCCGAAGGAACTGGCTTTCTTATTCCCTGGGGCACTAGATCCCCATATGTACTATAGAACTCACGAGCCCAGGTGAGGATGTATCGGCCTCGAGGCCTGGTGAAGATGTTGAATATGTGGTATCGTAGTCTGTCCCATACTAGATGATACCTTCCCGCTAGGCCCTCTGTGGACAATAGCTTCTCCTCAAGAATGGTCCTCAATCCCTCAGCCTTTAGCCTGTTGAGAAGCCGGAGAGAAGGACCCGAACTTGTGGTCCTGGAACCACCGTTTGTTTCGGAACATGCACTGTATCATAAGTATGTGGGGTAGTGTTACACCCCCTAAAACTAGAAGACTAAGCTAAAGCCTAAAGCGTAAATAAGTAGTCTAAATGAGGTTTAATGTAAAGCTAAGAGTTGTAAAATAACCTTCCGTGCTTAAAATAAATGTTTTTGGGTGTAAACATCAAGGTACGACCCCCCAATAACCAACCAAAGGTCCTTGGGGAGGACCAAGAGGCAGCCTAAAAAGCTGTCAAAAATAGCTTGACCTACAGATGGGCACCCACGATCCGTAAGTGGGGTTCATGGGTCGAGTCTGGACCTCCCCTTCTCCTCCCAAGTTCCACTAACAAACCACACTTTTCCAGCACGGATCGTGGACCCACCCATGGTTCGTGGGTGGGGTTTCGTGAGTGAGCACTGTAAATTGGTCATTTAGTTTTAGTTAGGGTTAAAGGAGGGGCTTATGGTTAATTAATTAATTAAGTAGGGTAGTTTAATACTAATTAAAACTAAATATATATACCTAATAGATCCCTAAACTAATGGAATTAGTTCATTCATTCAAGAGCCCGAAACAAACTTATTCCCTCCCAAATATTTATTTCTCTAAAATCTCTATGAAAGAAGAAGCAGAGGTCAAGGTCTAGGGCTCAAGAACTCAACTTTTCAACCTAATTTCGTGAGGAATATTCAATTAAGGTATGGTAGTTTTGATTCATGGTTAACCTTCCATCCATCAAGTCCTTAAACCTTCAATTTCAGAGTTGGAATTTATCCAAAACTAAGGGTTTTCATTCTAGGTCATGGATTCTTTCTCAAAACATTTTCAATGATTTATTTATCATATATTGAGATTGAATTTCTGTTTTATGGTGGTTTTAAGATAAAATCCACCATAAATCCATGATTTCCCCATAACCCTAATTTTATGACTATGTGATGTGGATGAATTGTAGTAAGATGAATGTTATGCAATTGTTCTTGTAATGGTTTAGTTACTTGAATTATGTAATTATTCATGTCTAAATTGTAGTAATTTTAGGTGTTTTGGTAAATTGTGATTCATGGCCTTGAAGGGCAGGTTATGAAGATTGTTGAATAATCATGATGCTTATATATATGCTTTGTGATTTCAATGAAAGTAATGTGATCATGACTACAATGCAATTGTGATATTGTTGAAAGGTTATTCTCAATTTTACACTTGTGAATTATGATGATGTGATGTGAAATGTTTCTTCAATATAATGATACATCTTGAATTGGTAGGCTTAAGGCATCCTCTTCTTGTGTAATTGAAAGTGATCTTGATTGATGTACCTTTAATTGGTAGGCTTAGGGCATCCTCTTCTTTTGTAACTAATGTTTCTTGACTTAATTAACATTGAATCGGTAGACCTAATGGTGGTAGCCCTTTCATAAATTATTCATGAAGTATTATAAGGCTTTGACTTGATTCGGTAGACCTTATGGTGGTAGCCCTTCATGGAGAGTCTATGAATTAGTAATGTAATGATGAACCTTGATTCGGTAGACCTAATGGTGGTTGCCCTTTCCTGAGTATTCAATGAGCTATCCTAATAATGTACCTTGAGTTGGTAGACCTAATGGTGGTGGCACTTTCATGTGTGTAATAATGTACTATGGGTCGGTAGATCTAATGTTGGTAGCACTCTCAAGTATAATAATATTAATTAGAATGAACCACTCTATGGGAGTATAAGCTTAGCACCGAGTGGATATTGTAAGGTGGAATCTCTCCCCACGTTAGGCTGGGTTTTAATGAACACCTTCCTTATCCCATAAATATGTGCCCACATAGGTATAGCTAGTGGATCCACTTAAGCTAAAATGTTACCGGTTCTACCTTAGGCAAGTAGACCAACCCTTACGGTGTGGGATACACCGGATTCCATGATTCACTCACATGGTCTATATCGGTTAGTGCTTATTCCCATCAGGTAAGATACGTGCTATGGTTACTGAAGAGGTTTTATGAAATGTGGGTTGTAGTATGGGATGTCATTCATGCATTGCACGAGTAGGCTTTGAGAGGGCTATGGTTTGTTTCTCTAATGTCTTAATGTCTAATGAAATGAATGTGCTCATAAAGATGCTAATGAGAATGTTGACTTAAAGGATTAATGTAATGATAAATGCTTAACTTGGAATGTCATTATGAGCTACTTTCCTTGTCATGACTTATTAAATGTGAATGTTCCCTTTTGATGATTATTGACTAAAGAAGAGAATGAAGAATGGTAAGTATGTTATGGTGGCCTCAAAGTGGTACTTAGTATGAATGGTATTATGGGATGCCATTCATACATTGCACAAGTATAGCTTAGGGTTACTTAAGATGATGGTTCTAATATATTGTATTGTCTCATATGTTGAATATGCTTGTATCTTATGCCTCTTATACTAAAGTTCATGTTCTTTCTCAAAATTGGCATATAGCATTGTTTGCAACCAAAATGTCTTTTTTAAGCAAGATTTTTGCATGGCTATCATATTTCGCACATTTTTGTGTGCTAACCCATATTTTTTCTATTTTTCTACAAAGTGTAGGTTTCGAATCCTAAAGTGACTTCTAGTGTTCAAAGCTTGGATCGATTCTCTCCCAAGCTAGTTTGTGAGTCCTCATGGTTCGAGGATGACAATTGTCATTTTTAGTTCCTTTATGTCATTCTACGTCCCGGACTATGTTGAAGGGTTGTGACCCTATATTGATTCAAGTTGTATTAGATGGCCATGTGAAACACGTTAGACCTCCGCTGTTTGTTTTTAAATAAAGACTTCAACTTTATGGATTAAAGATTTTAAATTACGTACCATTTTCTTATGTCTTATGTCATTAATTCTATGAGGCTTGTATGAGGATTTTTGGAATCTTGTACGCCGTGTCACGTCCGAGGTGTAGGCTCGGGTCGTGAAAGGTAGCCTCTGGAGCCCTAGATGAATCTTGGTGAGACATTGCATAAATTTCTACTCACCGGGACTTTAGAGGGTGGTCATCATCAGGCTCGAAGAGTGAGAACTGATAAGTAAATGAATCTCCATCACTGCCGGAGTTGTGCTCCGGTTTCTCCGCTTCGGGCGCTTTGCCCTTACCCTGGCCTCCGTTTGGAGGTGCTTTCTTTCCCTTTTTAGCAGGAGCAGCTGCTCCCTTATTCATCACAATTCCCCGTGCATGTTTGTAGGGTGGCATACCACTGTCGTCCAAGTTGGTCCTAGCCATAACTGTAAAACACACGAGAAAGAGTTAGAAATAACCCAAGAAAAGATGCAGGAAACAGGTTGCAGAAAGACTCAGCGAACCGATCGATAAGTCGCCGAAGCGCTTTCGCGAGCCAAATCAGGCTCGCCGAAAGGTTTGGCCTATAAAATTCCCAGAATAAAGGCCTGTCGCTGATGTTTAGGGCCCTTCGGTGAATTGCCGACATTATTCGGCGAGCTCAGACTAGCTTGCCGAAAGTTATAGTATGTTTCAAGGGTTAAGGGAGCAGAAAAGGCCATCAAGGGAGACTTTCGGTGAGTCGCCGAATGCACTCGGCGAGCTCAGGCTTCTCGCCAAAAGTTACAAAACAAAAATCAACCAATTCATGAAATTAAAAGCTATCTAGGAGGATTTCGGTGAACTGCCTAGTGGTTCGGCGAGCTCGACCCAGCTCGCCAAACTGCCCAACTTGCCAGTGTTTGACACCTCTTCAAAAATCAAACCCGCAGCCCCAAAAACAAAATCAAACAACATACAAACTCAATTAAGCCCAGACCCATATGACCCATGCCATTGGGGTACTCAGGCTTCCCCCGAGTTAGCCAAAATTGGCCATTTGATGACTTTTGCACTTAAGAATGACGTCAAACTCTCCATTATTGGGAAAAACACATCATTTAGAAAAATTTGGGTTACTTAGAATTCACCCGACTAGACCCAACAAAAATTTAACGCAACCCACAAGTTTATGATCAATTTAAAAGCATGAAATTCAGGAAATCAACCATTTAGGCAATTTTTGCGCAATTATGAGAATACGAAAGGAAAACTAGCACACAATTTATGATTTAAGAGAGGCCTATCACACATCAATCACATTTAAGCAATTAAAATTGAGTTCAACCGCTATTTACCAGTTTGGGGTTCAAAAAACCAACCTTTATGCCGAAATATGAATTTGAAATGCTAGGCGACAAAGAATTTCAACTCCGAACACAAGATCTATGAGCAAAAAGCAATAAAATACAAGAATATTGAAAGACTAAGATGAGGGTGTGATTGTATGAAGCTAAAGTGTGGGAATGTTAAAGAGTTTGAAATTTTAAATCTTTGGACTTTTAAAAACCATCCAGTATGCGCCCTTTCAGTGATGTTAGTCATTCTCGACGATTAACTCGGCAATGCACCGAGTGATTTGTTACCTCGCCGAGTTTTATAGGACCTCCAGTTAATTTGGGGCCCCACTGGCGGTCCAAGTCGGGCTCGCCGACCTCTTCAGCAAGTCGCCGACTGAACTTTTTGCTTGCCAACCTGCACCTTTTCAAATACACTCCACCTTTTCACCTGCACAATCAACATCCGTTATTCGAAATCAAACACAAAGAAATAAAAACTTGGGTTGCTTCCCAAGAAGAGCCTTAGTTAAGATCGTGGAACGACGCAAGTACCAACTCAAGCTTCATCTTTGGTATTTGCCATAGTATCACTAGGCTTTCTACGCTTATAAGGAGGAATGTACCTATCTTTATTTTTGTACAGTACTTCCAATTCCTTGATTTTTTTGGCCAATATATCTTGTTGGGACAACATTTTAGCCAAGTTATGATCCCCCTCTGAATCATTGTTACTCTTGGTCATTCGATCGAGAAGTAGGGAGGTTGTTGCATTGGATTGCTGCACTATACCACATGGAAAAAATTGATCAGCTAATCCTCTATTTACCAAATCAAGGCCCCTATAAAAACATTCCAGCAACATCTTATCTGGGATTCCATAAATAGGGAAATGCATCAACATTTTCTTGAATCGCAACCATGTCTTCTGAAGTAGCTCACCCTCCAATTGTTTGAAATCTAGGGTGTTATCCCTAAAAATCATTAACTTCGAAGGATGGTGGCCTACTTGGCTACCATTACTCCCCTTTACGCTCATATCCTGTATTTTAACAAGCAGCACATAAATCAAAACTAAAAATAAGTATATTCAACTATAACCAATAAGAACACAATTCTACTTCACCAAAATAATTTCAAACAACACCACTACCCAGTAGTGGCGCCATTTTTATTAATAACATTTCAAAGATACTTCATCCAATTCTTAGCGTCAACAATTGTTAATCATTATAAAACCCCACTAAATGAGTTGGGGTTGAATCCCACAGGGAGCTGTACGTGTTGCAGATTCAATTGGGAAGTATGAATGCGGTCAAATCAATCATAAGAATAAAAATTATCGAATAAAAACATCATTCAAATTATAGGGTGACACGAATGTCAAATGGGGGTTTTGATTTTGATTATCAACTACGAAGTGCAGTCACAAACAATAAGAATTAACAATAATGATAGAGGTTCTTGGGATGTGATGGGTTATAGGCTACTGTAGACATATGGGTAATTGCAACTATTATAAAATAGCTAGATATTAGTGAGTAAGCTAGGCCATAAGGGAGATAAATTTTCTCTCGAACAATTTACCCCGAATCAAGTTGATTTCTCTCGAATATCAACAAGCAAGCAAAATAAGAAAAACACACAGCTTAATCCATTCACTCTCTCGAGCTGAATGTGTGGGAAAGGGTTTAGGAGTCACTCTCTCGAGCTGAACCCAGGTCAACCCAATACCCACAAACCATTAATCAAAAACATTACTTTTAAAATCTCTCTCTCGAGCAAGCCAAGAACACAAAGGTAGAACTGCATTTGCAACTACAATTCATAAATTAAACCCCAATAAATGATTCAACTCACTTTTAAATAGTATTTAAACTAATAATTAGCAATACCCATAAGTTAAATCAGCCTATAATCACATAAGTACACCTCAAGAATTGGGGTTTTAGCTAGACATCATAAAAAGGTAAAAATCGTTACCAAATTGATTATCCATAAACTGGGTAAGAGAGATTTCATCTTTACAATGGTCTAAATTGATGAATCTCAAAGACCCACTTCCAATTTCTCAAAAGTGAATTTATTTAATCCTTGAAAGTTAAGGGAAAACTATCTCAGAAGTCTCCAAACATGATAAAAATTGTTCTAGATTGATTAAAGATAATAAACTAAATGTACAAAAATGTATTTATAGTCGCCCAAAATGTGTTGTGAAGAGTCACTCGGCGAAGTAAGTTTGGTTCACAGAACCACTCGGTGAGCCGCCCTTGGGTATCTTCCATTACCCTTTTGCCTTGGCCTTCAGCATCCTCAAGTTCTGTAACTTTGGGCGATCTCTCTTGGCTTCGTAGAATCACTCGGCGATCCGCCGACTGCTACTTTAGATCGCCAACTTAGTTCTTTTCTTCTGGGCATGGCACCCTGGAACTTTAGGAGGTATGTTAAGCCAATCGGCGACACGCCAAGTGCTCTTGGCGATCCTCAGGCTCGCCCATATTTATTTCTTCAGCCTATATTTTTCCTTTTTGCCTGTGAATTTCCTTGCTTTGTTCCTCAATCCATATACATAAAAAACAAGGATTTTACATCAGTTATTTGCACAATAAGCATTTGAGGGCACTAAATCTCTATAAACAAAGCCCTAAATGAGTCCGAAACTTGGACTCATCATGACCACAAAAGTTGTCACAAAAGACCAAGTGGCACTGAGATCTATCAAGGCATACACATCAATAGAGAAGAATTTTAACATACCGTTCACAACATCTGGGGAGTTCTCTTGGTCACCTTGGGATTGAAGATCATAAAAGCGGTTTTGCTTTTGAGCATTAGCATTGGAAGTGCTTGGAGGAGCATGTTTATCTTCCCTTCCCTTGACCTTGAGAATTGGACAATCTATCATCTTGTGGCCAACCTTCCCACAACTAAAACATCCATCGGTACCAACAAGACACTTGCCATCATGTTTTTTACCACATTTTGCACAATTAGGCCTAGCAACATAAGAACCATCACTATTACCTCCTTGAGGTTTAGGGTTGGAATCCCTTTCATTGTTGACCCCTGGAGGAGCAATAGAAGATCCTTGGTTGGAAAACCTTTGTTTGAACCTTGGTCGACCTTGTCCATCATACCTAGCATTGGAGAAGTTCCCATCACCGATTCTAGCCCTTTTTACTTCTCCATTCCTCTTCTTGAGTTTGGATTCCTCAATTTGTTGAGCATATACCATGAGCCTTGAGATATCCATGTCATGAAGGAGCATTGCCATACAAAATTCTTCTGGAACCAAATCGGACACACCCGTCAAAAACCTACTCATCTCATCCCTCGAATCCACCACCATCAATGGAGCGTACTTGGATAGTTTGGTGAATTTCAAGGCATACTCCTTGACACTCATGTTATAAGATTTATGAATTCCTCCACCTTAGCTTCCCTCAACTCTCGGGGAAAGAATCTATCAAGGAATGTCGATTTAAACACCTCCCACCCTATGGGATCCGCTCCTATCAGCCTATTTCTCTTCCATTGAGTATACCAAACTTGAGCCATATCCTTCAATTGATAAGCGGATAGCTCCGCTTTATCTACCGTAGTCACCCCCATAACGTCAAGTATTTTGTAAACCTCCTCAACAAATTTTTGAGGATCTTCTCCCACCTTGGAACCATGAAACTCGAGAGGGTTCATTCTAGCAAAATCCCTAACCCTAGAAGCAGATGAATTCACATTAGGGTTGATTGGAGCTACCACATGTCTATTTGATTGATCCACCAAAACTCAGGCCAACATTTAAAATGTTGACCTAACCTCCTCATTTGACATATCCGAAGGATCAATCGGAACTTTAGGAGCTTGGGGAGGAGCTTCTTGATTCACATTCTCCTCTTCCATCCTTCTAGCATTACCCCTTCATGTATTCATTTTCTAAAGACACGAGAGAAGAATTAGGAGAGGGACGTTTATAGAGTCCAACTCTAAGGCAGGACTTAAGAGTAATGAAAGAAGTGAAATTGTAACGACTCGTAAAATGAATAAGTTAAACTAGAGCCTAACTAGTATGTGTGAGTTTGGTGTGAGATTTGAGGCTGTTTGATGTCATCCCGAGCTATGGTTGAGGGGTTTAGGGGTTAAACATCAAGGTACGACTCCAAAAGGACCACCCTAAGGGTCCTTGAGGAGGACCCTAAGCCAAACCCCCAAGACCCCTTGAAACCAATAGGCTGCCCCAAATTTGATGAACCTCGAAAGGGGACCACGCCCCGTAGGTCAATCGGCTTGCCGTGGATGGCCTCCATAAGTCAAGGCCCCCAAAGCCATGTCTCTGATCCAAACCACGAGATGACAGCACAGAGCATCAACCCATCCACGGTCCGTAGATGGGGGTCCGTCAATTTGACCTGCAATCCGTCAAGTGGTTCAGCCTTGGTGGTGGTGGATTGGTAAATTCACCCCAAGTCTTTATTAGTTGGTGGACGGTTATTTTGGGTTTATTAAAGTATTTTAAGAGTATTAAAAGTGTTAAAACATATTTTACACTTCATTATTTCAAAATCCCAAATCCAACCCACCTCTCTTCTCCGAAAGCTATGTCTCTAGAAACCTCCATTGGAGTTGAAGATCTCAAGCTTCCAAGGTCAAATGTTCAATAATTTTAAGGGTATTTCGTGGATTTCATCTCTAAAAGGTATGATGGTCTTCATCCTTGTCTTATTATCTTGCAAGGAGCCAATCTCAAAAGTAATTTCAAATCTTCAAAGTTTCCCAAAAACCCTAACTTACAATCTATGCATGGGTTCGATTCAAAACAATTTCTAAAGGAATTATTTCATTGAATTGTAGATGTATTGTCGATTTAAAGATTAGTTAAGGTGAATTCTTCGTAGAACCCATATTTTCCCCAAATTCCTATATTGTAATTTGATATTGAGAATTGGTTGATTATGATGTAATGTGAATTGTTTATGTTTATATGGATATAGAATGTTGTAATTATGTTATTACTCTTTCCTTATTGTTTTTATCCACTTGAAAGGTAGAGGTTTTTACTTACTATGTATAATGTGAAGGATATGCATGTGATTTCAATGATAGAATGATGATCTTGTATAAAATATATATGTGTTGTGATTGAAAGCATATTCTTACTTAACACTCATGAATGTTGATGATGGAATTTGAAGGGTTCTATAATGTAATGTTGAATATCTTGAATTGGTAGGCTAAGGCATCCTTTTCTGGTATTGATGAATGTGATCATGAATGAAGTATCTTGATTTGGTAGTCTTAGGCATCCTTCTCTTGAATAATGAATGTCAACATGAAAGGTCACCACAATTAGGTCTACCGATTGAAGGTATATTAAAGATAGCTCATTGATCTTCCTAGAAAGTGCCACCACTATTAGGTCTACCATTTCTAGGTTCATCATTTCACACAAGAAGGGCCACCACTATTAGGTCTACCGTTTCAAGGTTTAACATCACATTAGCACCTAGACTCCTCATGAAAGGCCACCAACATTAGGTCTACCAATCCAAGGTTTAGCCTAGAATACTTCATCATTCATTCATTCATTCATGAATAGGCTACCAACATTAGGTCTACCAATCGAAGACATTAAGACAGTAAGACAAGATACATTCATTATTCAAGAGAAGGATGCTTAAGCCTACCAATTCTAGATACTTCATTCATGATCACATTCATCAATACAAGAAAAGGATGCCTTAGCCTACCAATTCAAGAATTCAATAATACATTATAGAACCCTTCACATTACATCATCCACATCCATGAGTGTTAAGTGAGAATATGCTTTCAATCACAACACATTTACATTCTATACAAGATCATCATTCTATCATTGAAATCACATGCATATCCTTCACTTTATACATAGTAAGTAAACACCTCAACCTTTCAAGTGGATGAATACAATTAGGCAAGAGTAATAACATAATTACAATATTATATATCCATATAAACATAAATAATTCACATTCCATCATAATCAACCAATTCTCAATCTTAAATCACAATATAGGAATTAGGGGGAAAACATGGGTTCTAGGAAGAATTCACCTTAAATAATCTTTAAATCGACAATACATCCACAATTCAATGCAATATTTTCTTTAGAAATTGTTTTGAATCGAACCCATGCATAGATTGAAAGCTAGGGTTTTGGGGAAACATTGAAGATTTGAAATTACTTTTGAGATTGGCTCCTTGCAAGACAATAAGACAAGGATGATGACCACCATACCTTTTAGAGATGAAATCCTCGAAATACCCTTTAAAAACTTGAAGATTTGACTTTGGAAGATTGAGATCTTCACCTCCAATGGAGGTTACTAGAGAGAGAGCTTTTGGAGAAGAGAGGTGGGTTTGATTTGGGGTTTTGAAATAATGAAGTGTAAAATATGTTTTAACACTTTTAATACTCTTAAAATACTTTAATAAACCCAAAATAACCGTCCATCAACTAATAAAGATTTGGGGTGAATTTACCAATCCACCTCCACCAAGGCCGAACCACTTGACAGATTGCAGGTCAAATTGACGGAACCCCATCCACGGACCGTGGATGGGTTGACGCTCTGTGCTTTCATCTCGTGGTTTGGATCAGAGACATGGTTTTTGTCCTTGACCTACAAAGTCCGTCCACGGGGCGTGAATGGACCTACGGGGCGTGGTCCCCTTTTGTGGTTCATCAAATTTGGGACAACCTATTTGTTTCAAGGGGTCTTAGGGGTCAGGCTTAGGCTCCTCATCACGGACCCTTAGGGTGTTCCTTGGGGAGTCGTACCTTGAAGTTTAACCGCTAAAACTCTCAACCATAGCTCGGGATGAAATCAAACACCCTCAAACCTCCCACCAAATTCACACACACACAAGTTAGGCTCTAGTTTAACTTATTCATTTTACGGGTCGCAGAAAACCGGATTCCATGTTTAGCTTTCATGGTCTATGTCAGTTAAACACTTATTCCCATCATGTGAGATGTGCATTACGATTTATTGAGAGGTTCTATGATGTGTGGGTGGTAGTATGGGATGTTGTCCATGCATTGCACGAGTGGGCTTTGAGAGGGTCATAGTGAGTTCTCTAAGTCTTAATGATTATTGCATGAAAGTCCTCTAAATGAAGTTAATGAATAATGTTGACTCTTATATGCTCAAATTTAAATGATGCATACTATACTTGGATTGTATTATGAGTTACTTCCTTGACATGACTTGTTGTATTTGAACGTGCCTTGCTTATGGTGATGTCAAAGGAGTACTTAGTGTGAGTAGTAGTATGGGATGCTACTTGCACATTGACCAAGTATGACTTAAAGTTGTCTTTGGTGATGGTCCTTTGATGATATGACTTAGGTAATGTTTATCTCTTATGTGTGAGTATTGTTGAAGATGGAAGGTTGAATGGTAAGTTCACTTTTGGTGACCTTATTGTGGTACTTTAGTGTGGATAGTGGTATGGGACGCTATCCATACAATGCACAAGGTATAGCATGAGGGTTACTTGAGGTGAAGGCTTAAAGTAAAGGTAATGGTTTACATGTTGATATTGTCTATATTTGATGTTATGACTTGCATGTTGAATATGTCTTATATTATTCCAGTATGCTCGTGTTCAAGAAGTTTACCAAAAATGGCATATGTCATGACTTTCAAACAAAATGTCCGTTTTAAGTACGTTTTTTCATGGCTATCATTCTTAGTACTTAATTGTGCTAACCCAATTCTTCTTGTATGTTTACAACAAGTGTAGGTTCCAGCAAGTGATTACTTCTCTCTAGTGAAGTGCTTGGATTGCTATTCCTCCAAGATCAAGTGGTATGTCCTCATACATCTAGGACAAGTGTTTAGAAGTTTCATTTAGTTCATGCAATAGACAATTGTAGTATTTTTTATTGTAAAGGGTGTGACCCTACTTTACTTTTCAATTCATTGTTTAGATGGCCTTGTGAGACTTAGACTTCCACTGTGTCTTTTGAAAGATTTTAATAAGTATTTTTGATTGTTCGGATTTAAATAAGTTTTTAATTCCGCACTATTTCTATGTCAAATGCAATAAAATGCTACGAGGCTTGTATTAGATCCCTTCGGGATCGAGTACGCCGTTTCTCATCTAGGGCCTAGCCTTGGGTCATGAAAAAAATTTCCTGAACATCTTTTAGCCTCTCATTCATAAGTGTGGCGCGCTTCACACTCATGAAAAAGACTTTACTCGACGTGGCTTATGAGACATCATTCTAGAATCATTCTAAACCTTGTTCTCTGATACCATATTTGTCACGAACCAAGGGTACCCCTAGACGTAACATGGCACATGGAATCACGAAAGGGCAACATGTAAGCCACATAGCATATCATAAAATAAGTAAAGAACAATAAAGAGTAAAACACATTTCAAGTCTTAAAAATCTTTCATAAAAACAAGGTGGAACTCTAGACTTGTCTCAATTAGCCATCTATTACAATAGTTCAAATGAAAGGGGCATAGCCCATACAACATAGTTCGGAAATGAAATACTAAAATGAAACTCAAAGTGAAACTCCCATCCTCGAATCATGAGGACTCACCACAAGCAAGGAGAATAGTCGAATCCAAGCTTTAATTCAAATGACAATCGCCTTAAGAATCGAACCCTACACTTGGGATAACTATAGAGAAATATGGGTTAGTACAAAAATGCACCAAGTATGATAGCCATGCATTAAAATCATGAAAATATGCTAAAAAGGACATTTTTGTTGAATAGCATGCACTTTACCAAGTTTAAGAATCATCATGAAGATTATTGTAAAAGCATAAGTCATAAGCATATTTAACTCATAGATTATCATATCATAAAAGGAACATACCATAGAAACCTTCAAAGCATACTTGTGCAATGCATGGTTGAGATCCCATAATCCCATCCATACTAAGTAGAGTTCTTAAGTAACCATTGTTAATATTTCATATTCTTGTTCACATTAATGTACTAGTGGGATTAAGCTTTAACCGACATAGACAGTGTGAGCTAACATGGAATTCGGTGTCTACCCTAAACTGTAAAAGGGTATGTGGGCACATAGTTATGGGATAAGGAGATTGCTACTAGAAACCCGGACTCAACTATCGTATAAGGTTTCCATCTTATGAGATACATACCTTGGGAACCCGGACTCAACTAAGGTAGAAGGAACCCATTGGGAAGCTGGACTCAACTATCATATAAGCTTCTATCTCATATTCATATCCACTCGATGCTAAACATTAATTCCAACATATTACATATTTAAGTCTTGACTAAAGTTCATATTCATGGAAGAATGCCTTGACACTCAATCCATCATAATTCATACTATAGCTCATATATTCAATGGGTGAGAATAGCATTTCAACCCTAGAATCATCATATTGTGAGATCACCTCTCACCTCATACCATATTCATACATAAGGATAATCATCCTACAACATAACAACTAGATCAAAATCATTTTAACTTTACTCTCAAAGTGTCCATAAAGCATATTCATAAATCTCATAGTCATGCATAATTATTATATTTTATCCTTCAAGGACCATACATCACAATTCACCAACACATCTAGAATTACTACATTAGACATGGATGATAACATAATTCAAGTATTTCAATTACTAGATACAAAATTCTATCATATTCTACTTGCATCAATCAATACCTATACTTTCAGATCCAAATTGGAAAAATAGGAAAATTCATGGATTCTTGGGGAATTCAACATAAAACCATATAATATCATCAATATATAAATAATAAAACATAATCCAATCATTAAAAACAAATTTGAAAGAAATCCATGAGCTTGAAGTAAAACCCTATATTTTGGTTTGTCTTACTTTGAAATTGGGGTTTTTGAAGGGCTCCATGGGTAAAGGATATCCATGGATAAAGATTTTTCAGACATGGCCATATTTAAAAGTGCAGGAATAGACGTGCCACCCCGACACATAAGAGCACATAAGTTAAGGAGAGATGCAGTAAAGCGGAACAAACCCAAAGCAAAGAGCAAGAGCAAGGAAGCAAGTTCCAGTAGGAGGATTCACATTGACCTTGCCATACTTTTGTGGGATCTAGGGTTCGCCAATGCGATACATTCTTTCGAAGCATCTCATTATTTGGATAAAATTATTGAGGCTAACATCGCTACAGAAGCTGAAGCAAAGGGAAAAGAAAACCAGAACCTGAAGCAGACTGACAACACTCCAGGCACTGATGCCCATACATATGGAGCGACTGCTTAGATAGTATACCCTCTCTACCTCCCTCTCTATCTTTATTTCTTTTACCTTCTGGAAATTTATTGTTTGCATATGAGGACAAACACTTTTTAATTGTGGTGGGATGAAGCCCACGCCTTTTGTGTTGATAGTTATGTTGTGCATATATTTCGGTTGTTCTGCTTTGAAATTGTGTTTTATCTATTTTGTGTGGATGTTTGAGATTATGGCTCCTTTTGTTTTAAATTGCAAAATGATTTTGATTTTGATCTGCCCGAAAAGAAAAAAAATTGCCACCTCTTGTGTGATGATTGTGGTTGTTCTTTTAGAAAATTTGAGTCTCGGTTCCGATCAATACCGATGACTTGAATAGTGCTTACAATCGAATGAACATGAATGTATGGCTACGATGAGGCCAAATGAAGTTGCATAGACAATATGTGAACTCTTTGCATCTCATTTTGACTAGACTGTTATCAAATTGAGTCTCTTTTGATGATCATTGCACACTAGAGAAAGTGTGCAGTCTTGTTTGACTATAGTGTCAGTGCCTAGTGTGATGAGTTTACTTTGAACTATGCATGATAGATTCTACAATTTTCCCTGTTGGTCCGGTCAACTAAGTGATGCTATCTCTTGATATGATCTTACGCAACTTCTAAGAGTGTGAGCTAATTTGACATATACCTCTTTTGTGACCTACCCTGTGAGCGTGTGATTTTCTTTTGAGCACCCCTTGAGCCTTACCTTTCTTTCAAAGAAACTTGATGAAATCACAACCTTTCTTTATCCACTACCTATAATCCTCTTGATTTGTGGTAAATTGAATAGCCAACTTAGGCCTAAAGCCTAAGTTGGGGGTATGGTGAAAAGAAAAAGGGAAAATCAAGAAGTGCAAGAAAAGTCTCCCGAAATCCATGGTGTTGTGAAAAATGGAAACCCCCCATATATTTAAAAAAAAAAGAGAAATAAAAATAAAGTTGTGGAATAAAGTACAAAAGAATTGGGGTTCCCAAACAGCCCATTGGAAGTGAATAATTGGATGACTTGTGAGTACTAAAGAAAATGATGAAAGAAGAGGAAATAAAGTGTTGTGAGCACCACATTTCATGTGGATGAAAGTCTCTGAGCCTAAATGACCATACATTTGCACTCAGCCCCATTACAAGCCTTGAAAAGACATTTTTGATCTTGAGTGAGCTGAAACAAATGTTGATTGGAATATATGGGCAAACCTATGGCGGAAAGCATGCATTGTGTTCTTATTTGAGAGAGTGAGCGTTGCATTTGATTTCGGAACTTTACATTGCAAACGATTGTGTGTGAATATGGAATCATTCCTTGTGAGAGGGCATTTGAACACTTTGGTTGAGCTTGAACTTGCATTTGAAGCAAGCATTGTTAACATGAGATTCTTTGGTATTGGTATGTCACAACTTGAAACTTTGGGTACACATTTGATCTTTGAATAAGTAAATTGAGTCTTGTTGTGTGCATTCATGATTGAGTCTTGTGAAGCAATGATCAATAAACCCTTTTTGAACGGCTGAACTTGAGTTTGCTTGCGGACAAGCAAAAGTTTAAGTTGGGGGTGTTGATGAGTCCACAAATTCGACTCATTTAGGGCTATATTTTAATAGAAATTGTTTCCTGAAATGCTTATTTTATCTCAATATCCAATGAAAATAATTAAGTTTCAGGTATTTGAAGTTTGAAGGAAAGCAGGGACACAACGTCGTAAAAAGGAAAGAAAAGGGCGGAAAAGAACGAAGAAATTAAAGCTTGCGGATCACCGAGTCCATTTGGCGAGTCACCGAAGTGTTTTACTTCACGTTTTGTTCCAGTGTGCTGAGCCCTGAAGGAAAGGATCAAGTCGGTGGAAAAAGGAAGTAGTCGGTGCATCGCCGAACAGTTCCGCGAGGCAGTACCATGTCGCCCAATGACCCAGAGCATGACGATGCTGAAGGATGGTACAAGACGGCGATGAACTACACCAAAGGGCGAATCACCGAGTTGATCAGCGATTCCGACTTATGTCGTCGAATGATCCGCTGCAACATAGATTTTTGAGAACTATAAATACTCGTTGAGAGTTGTAGTTTAGTATGAAATTTTTAGTGTGGAACAAATTAATGTAATTTTTAGTACTTTTTATTTTTTCTCGGAGTTTGAGAGGGCTTTGAAAACTTGAAGAAGAAGAGTGTTTCATCTCCAAGGATTTGGACTTGGGTCTCTTGGACTCTTCATTCTAGGCTTGTAACAAGACTTGAATCTTCATACCCATTTGAATGCAAGTTCATTTAGGTATAAATTTATATCTCTTGATGTGTGGCTAAAAACCCCAATTCTTGGGGTGTGATTTAGCGAATATGGGTTAAGATTGTTGTTGGGTCTTACTTGCTGATAGATTAGATGTAGTTTAATGGTGATTTTGTCTTGTAGTTGTGGATGAATTTAACAAATTTGTAGTTGCAAATACAATTTTATTTATGTATTTTTGACTTGCTCGAGAGAGAAGTCACGAAACCAAGACTACTAGATTGATTGCGTAAGGAGTGGGTCGACATGAGGTTCAGCTCGGAAGAGTGAACCCTAGTCCCATATCCTAACACTCAGCTCGAGAGAGTGAGTGGGGTAAGGCGTAGGCTGGTCTTCATGCGGCAAGTGGGTGTCCGAGAGGAACCTATTTGAAACGACGTAAGTTGCTCGAGAGAGAATTTATTCCCATTTAAAGTTTAGCCTAGTTACTATTACTCTATATATTTTCTATCGAAAGCATGTACCCAATAATTTTGATTAACCCGTATTCTGGTCACATCCTAAGAATCCTCTCTCATTATTTAGAAATCTTTGTTTATTTTGCTGTTTTTACTTACTAGTGACAAAAACCCCCATTGTTAATTGACACTCTTGTGTCCTCCTCTAATTTAAAATGTTTTTCATCGTTAATGTCTTTAGATACAACTAATTAGAACAAATTTATTTTTTCTATTAATTCTCAAAACCACTCCCTTGGGACTCGACCCCAACCCTTGGTTAGGTTATTATACTATTCCATGATCATAGACACCTGAACTGTAAGACGTGTCGTTGATTATGCTAAACATCAATACCCAACTAAATTGACACTGTGACTAATCTTGGGTAAAGGTAAGGGTTAATAAAGCACACAACCGTAGACTTACCAAGTTGCGAGGTGAAAGTTCCTACTTGGATTACCAATAACTTAGGAATACCTAACTTATCAGCCTTGCATGTAAAACACTAGGATATGATTACTATTATTACGAATACTGCGTTAAGAGCTTGTGGGGCACACATATACCCTAGTTTCCATCTTATATTGATATCTCAAATTGTGAATCTTGTTTACTTGTTACATAATATATCAAGCCAACAATATGTTATTTTATTTACAAAACCCTCCTTTTTGTTACTTGTTCTCGGAAATAGTTTTCGTAAATACAGATAATTGTAAGTTATGTTTAAGGCTAAACCATATTTCTCATGGGATCGACCCCAACCTACACGTTAGGTTCTTTATTTGGTGTCACGACCCGGGTACCCCCTAGATGTAACAAGGCGCATAGAACCCCAAAAGGATCCATGCAAGCCACTTAGCATATCATAACATAAAGTACTAGAATAATAAAGAGTAAAACACATTTCAAGTCTTAAAAGTTTTTCATTAAAGAATGCAGAAGTGTAGACTTGTCTCAATATAGCCACCTATTACAATACTTGAATTAAATAGGGCCTAGCCCATACAACATATCTGTAAAAGGGAAAGTATATGAAAAGAACTACAACATAGGAAAATTTCATCCCCGAACCATGAAGACTCACCAACAAGCTCGAAAGATACACAAGGCCACACTTTAGCCACTAGAATGATCACCTCGAGAACCAGACCCTACATTTAGGAAAAGTGTAGGAAAAGTAGGGTTTAGCACAAAAATGCACTAAGTATGGTAGCCATGCATAAAAACATTAAAAACATGCAAAAGGGGAAATTTCATTTCAAAGAATGCAATCTCCCAAGTTTAAATGTCATATAAGATAGTAGAAGTCATAAGTCAATATCATGGACAACATAAGTCAAAATCATCTTAAACCCTTTGAACTCATATACAAATCCTCTTCAGTAACCATAGTTCATTATTCATGTTCTTATTGTGGGAAGAATAGCCTTAACCGACATAGAGACCATGTGAGCTAAAAAGTGATCACCCTATGTCTCCCACACCGAAAAGGGTTGTTCTACTTGCTTAAGGTAGAACCATGAACTCTTAGCTTAGGTGGATATACTGGATAGATAACATATGGGGCCACATAGTTTATGGGATACAGATATTTCTACTAGAAACCCAGACTCAACTAATGTAGAAGGTTTCCATCTGATGAGACATGCATGGGAAGCCCGCACTCAACTTACGTAAAAGACATCCATCTCATTTCAATATTCACTTGGTGCTAAGAATAATTCCCACATAATACTTATTAAGTATTACTTTACTCACGTCTCATGGAAGAATGTCCTTGACAATAAATCCAAGTTAGTTCATTAGGATAGCTCTGATTCATTGATTCAATTAGGTGAGAATAACCTTTCAACCTAAGAATCATTTCTATGTGAGAATACCTTTCACATCATGGTTGTAAGTGTTTCATGAGAATAACCTTTCAACAACACAACAACACAATTAACATTGTCACTTCACTCTCAAAGCACCCTTAAAGCATTTACATATGTTTTATAAGATCATGCATAAGACTACACTTTTCCCTTTCAATGTTCAAAGCCATTATCAATCACCAAATCTATAATTTAGGCATTATATATGGATTTCATCATAAATTCATGTAATTCCATCAATTCATACATTAGATCATAAAAAGTTCTCTTTCACAATCAACAACCCAACCTATGAGATCACAATTTTGAGAAATATGGGGGTTTGCATGGGTTCATAAGGGAAATATCATAAAAACATATTACATCATCAATTCATGCATATATAGACATAATTAAAACATTGAAATTAGTAAATCAAAGAACCCATGGTGAATGAAGAAAACCATGGAATTCTACCATTTGAAATTGAAGATTTTGAGGTGCCTCCATGGGTGAAAGCTACCCATGGATGAAAAACACCATACATAAATCCCAAAGCCATATAAATTTGGTGTGAAGATCCTTGCTTCTTGAACCTTAGCTTTCACTTTTTGCTTCTTCTTCTTCTTTGAGTTTTGTAGAGAGGGAATTGTTGGAGAGGATGAAGTTTTGTGAATTGGTTTGTGTTTTAGAAATAATGAGTTGAATGACTTAATTTAGGGGTTTAAAATCCTTATATTGGTGGTCTAAATTAGGCTATAATGATATCACTTAATAATAATTAAAATCGGAAAACCCAAAAGTACCCCTAAACTTAACCCCCAAAACTGCCCCTAAGTCACCATCCA